>JANHAO010009649.1:0-18226 GCA_026873985.1 Saraca asoca
CTTTTTATATTTATCTTCTTTAATTGTATCTTTATTTTCTTTATTTCTTGAATTCTCTTCTTTTATTCTTCTTTATTTATTTTCTGTTTCTTATTACTTTCTCTTTTCTTCAATAAATTTGGATAGTTAAAGTGTAAAAATTCTAGTAATTAAAATAGCTTCCCTATGGGATCGATCCATATTTAATGGTTTCTACTACAGCTACGTCGTGCGCTTGTAGAATTAACACAACAATTATTGTATAAAATATTTACAAGTTTATATTTAAAAACTTTCCCCCAAAAAGATTAGAAAATAACATGTATAAAAGATTAAGTAAATATCAAAAAGAGATAAGAAATTAAAGTACATGGAAAATAAAAGAGTATGAAAAGAAAATGATAACACTGATATATATAGGTTCTGTGGTTTAAAGTGAAATTTGTCTCTTTAGGTCTACTCCTCTCTCAAGGTCAAAGCAAACCTTTAGGATTATCCACTAGCACTTTTTATTTTTAAAATTCTTCCAATTTTTTTCACTTAACCTTTCAATGACCAAGCAATCTAATCTCTCAACTTAAGATTTTTCTAGCCTCACACCAGGGCAAAATTCCTAATTATAAGGTTTCTATAAGAGTATCACTCATACTTAACCTCTAGCTAGTGAACTTTTTACAAAATTCAAGAATAAAAAAGGATTTGTCTCAAAGAGACTAAAATATTTCTTTCACTCTCAAAGTATTGATTTGCAAGTAAAAAGCTTAGAAAAAGACTTAAAAGAATTTAAATCTAGAGAGAAAAGCCTTCTTAAATAAGGAAAGAGGTTTGCTTATGTAATTTGAAGTGAATTCCATCTCCTTTTTTTATAGATAAGTTAGGCACCAAATGGCATATTAGATCCCAAGAATATTACTTGCTCTTTCAAAATGTTTAGGGACTTGTCACTCTTGATCAGATGCATTGGACTTGGAGTAGCTTGCTCTTTTAGTTAAAATTTGAACTTCTAATAAGTTGTCATCATCAAAGTACTGTTGGCCAGCTTATGTTGATTGCTCATTCATTTGAATTCTAAATTTTCATTAGATAGGTCTCTATCAAACCTAGAACTTTTGGCTTACTCTTTTAGACACATTTGAAGTCTTTCAAAGTTGTCACTGCCATTGTGTAATAAGCAAGCTCAACTTGATTGCTCTTTCGAAATATGCACATGTAAAATGTGATCTTCCATCTCAGCATGATGTGGCAAATGGCAAAGAGCAGTTAACTAGATCAAAGTTATATACAAACTTTTTGAAGTTTTTAGTGTCAAAACTACAAAGACCAATTTGCATTTTGCAGGCTTTTTCATAGGCAAATTATAGGGAAAACATTCAAATAACATTCTAAAAAAATAGTATAGCATAAACATAAGCCAAAACATTCCATTCAAGTGAAATGTCATACATAATCATAGTTGTAACAATGTTGCAGATTTTTGGCAAATAGCAAAGAGCAATCTCATAATTTCTTAATTTATATCAAAAAATTTCAGAGTATTTTAATTAATTCATTTAAGCACAAGTCTAAAATATTTAGCATGGCATTATTTATCCAAAAAATAAAGGGATATCATATAAAAAAATATTTGGATAATTATGCTTTTATGGAATTAAAAAAAATCTCCAAAACAAAGAGAAACTGGGCAAAAATCAATCAAAACACATTTTTTTCATAAATAGATTTTTCCAACAATCAACCAATCATCATCAAAACATGAATAAAATATGTTAGCCATAAATGGTTTCATATTCTCCCCTTTTTTGATAATGATAGCCTGCAAAGAAGTTATCATGAAGATACAATAAAACTAGAAGAACAAATAGGCATATTTTTCAATTAAGAACCAGATCTACTTGCTTTTTTATTTATTTTTTTTTATTTTTAGTAGATACAAAATTTGCTTGCTCTTTGCTATCGATATTTCTCCCCTTTCATCATCAAAACAATAAGAGTGATAAATACTATAATAATGCATACCAGAACTAGCAAAAAAAAACATTAATAACCATTAAAACATAGGGAATTAAAGAAACAAAAGCATCTAATAGGGTTCCCCTGAAATAATGAACTATATTCCTGCAAAATGGCTAGTTTGCAATACAAAAACAATAAGTACCCTAAACCATATTATCTAAACATTCCAATAACCAAAAGATGCAATTATTAAAGTTAAATGCATGTTAAAATAGGATAGTGCACATAATCCAAAACATGAAACATAAGTGTTGTCATGAACATGATCCCAAAACAAGAAACTAAAATGCTGACATGAGAAAAACAAACATGAAACACTCTAAATAGTGACCTAACTACATGAAACAACCATAATCTTGACAAATTTGATATATGGCCTTTTAAGGGATGTAGAGGTAGCTTGAATCTAGTTTAGGATCATATCAAGCAACCCTTAAACGTGCCGGTTCATCCTCTCTAATCTTTCTAAACTTGCTCTTTCCAATTCATTAAGTCATCTTGAATTAACCTAACTTATAGTTCTAGAAAACCTAACCTTACTTCTACGATGAGAACACTGTCATTTACAAAGTTTTCTTGCTAAGCTTGCTCCTTTGAAAAGCTTAGACTAGTATGAATAGAAGGCTTAGGGTTCACATTGGGCATAAAAGTGACAAAAGGTATGATGTATATAGGCATTGCTCTAATGGACCTATTAGGGTTGAAGGGAACAAAGGGCAAGTTAGAAGTTATGTAGCTTGTGAAACTGGTGCTCTGAAAAAAATAAAATATATTTACTATAATAAGAGAATGAGATAAAATAGGAAAGTGGTGAACCTTGGTTGTTTGGGAAGTTATGGTCCAATTGACTTCTTCATGGAAGTTGCTTGAGCTAGGAGCTTTGGTGGAAATGATGAGTGATAGATTTGAGAATACAATAATAAGAAGGCCTTGTTAAGTTCTTGTATCATGTGTTCAATAATTAGATGTCTCACATTGATTTCGAATCTAGTTTCAATAGTCCATGATAAGAAAGCCTCAAACTTACTAATGTTGTTAAGACTTCCTTGTTTTGGAAAGATAATATGAGTGTTAATGTAAAGAAGTACCTTTCTATCTTTGTTAAGCATATGAATTTTAATTGTTATCTTACACTTTCCACTAAAAATCAATAAAGTTCAATGCCCAACATTGCATCTAGATATTCCAAGATCACCTTTCTTAGGAGTTATCAACTCTTCTTCATTTGGGATCCCAAGATTTGGTTGAGTCTTTCAATAGTGATTACATGTACTTTCCCTTTGGCATAAACCTTCAACTCAATGTCTAACCTTGTAGCATCCAAGTTAGCATAAAAAAGCTTTTGTAGCATTTATATACCAACTTATTCATTTCAATCAAGGATTCCTAATTCAAATCTCTTAGGTATTCTATACAAAACACATTTTCTTTTTCCAATGATTGAAACTAGGAGTTACACATTTTTTTGGAAACAAAATGGAGAGATAATGGTTTTTGGCCTAAAGGCTTTTGAAGAAAATGTTTGGTAATTTGATTAGACATGATTGGGAGGCTATTTAAGATGAAAAACAAAGAGGAGAAAATAGTTCTTGGGTGAAAATGCAAAACAGTGGAGGTTCAATTTCTTCCTAAAAAGAAGAGAAGTAAAATGAGAAAAACAAAAAAAAATGGGTTTGTTCAAAAGAAAAACGAATGAAAAAGTAACTAAGCAAATTCGCTAAAGGAAGAGGAATCAAAGCCTCGATTTTTAGGCTAGGTTTTAGAAATCAAAATTTTAAAAGCTTCAATAGTGAAAGTTTGAAATGGGTTTGATGCAAATGGAAAGAGAAAAAATAGAGATAAGAGAAATGAATAACAAAACTTTGCTTAAAATATGAAAGAGTAAGGAAAAGAGCTTGCCTTGACCTTTGTTTGCATAGGTGTCAATGAGTATGCAGCGGTGGTGTAATGTACCAGTAAAGTTATTTGTGAAAGGGAGAATGGGAGTTTTGAAGTTTTTTAAAAATTTGAAAACTGTAAAACTAAAAAGAAGGAGATAGACAAAAGAGGATTTTTATCTTTTAGTAAAAGAAAACACAAAAAAAATCCTAAAAAAATGTGACCAAAAAAGGATTGGATATTTTAATGAAAAAAAAAGGAGAGAGAAAGTGATAGGGGAGGTTTTTAGTGGTTTAAAAAGGTGGTTTTGTAAAAGATAAGTTATTAGATGGTGATAATAGGTTGACCTAGAGAAAATGAAAAAAATGGGAAAAGATAGGTACAATTATTTTGCAATATTGGTAATTGTGTGTGAGAGTAAAATATAAAAAAAGAAAAAAGAAAAAATCATATTAGGCCCAATAGTAGTATTCCAACTTTGGAGGGATAAACTGGATTTTTGCCTTTAGTTAGATATTTCTAATATAATGCAAGTACAAATGTGACAAAAAATAAAAAAATAGCAAAGAAATAGAAAAACTTAAAATATTTTTATTTTATAAAGAATGCATATAATGTATATGCATGTAAGACAAAGTGCAAAAGACTAAGATTGTGCAATAATAAAAATGAATAAAATGCTCAATACCTAAAATTATGTAATAATAAAAAAAGAATAAAAAGCAAAAAGTAATAACAAAAATAAATAATAATGATGAGCAATTAAAACATAATTAAAAATTTCATATATCTTATTCTAGTAATTTTAAACCAATTTAATTAATATTAATCATCAAAGTTCATTTATAATAAAGTAGAAATGTTCTTCATTGAGGGATTTTGTAAAAATATCAACTAACTAATTTTCAGAAATTACAAAATTAAGCTCAATATCCACTTTATGAATATGATTTGGGATGAAATGATATTTAATCTTAATATGTTTAGTTCTAGAGTGTTGAATAGGATTTTTAATTAAATTAAAAGCACTAGTATTATCACAAAATATAGGGTTGTGATCAAAAGTCAAATCTCCAAGTTATTGCTTTATCTATAATACTTGTGTACAACAAGTTTTAACTATCATATATTCAACTTCAATTGTGAAAAGAGCAACTAAGGCTTGTTTTTTGCTTGCCAAGAAATAAAACATTGGCCACAAAAGTGACATGTACTACTAGTACTTTTCCTATCTAGCTTATATCCAATAAAATCAACATTAGAGCAACCAATGAGATCAAAGCAATTATTTTTGGGATACCACAAACCATGATCTTTTGTATCAAGTAAATATCTGAATATTTTTTTCAGAGCCATAATGTGCGATTATTTAGGATTAGATTGATACCTTGCATATAAGCAAACACTAAACATGATATATGATCTACTAGCAGTTAAATAAAGAAGAGATTCAATTATACCTCTATATTACTTCTCATCTATAGGTTTACCATTTTCATCTTTATCAAGTTTAGTAGATGGGCTCATAGATCTTTGCATTTTTCATCTGAAATCTTTTTAGGAGATCTTTAGTATATTTAGTTTGGTTAATAAAGATACCATCTTTAGTTTACTTCACTTAAAGTCCAAGAAATAATGTAAGCTCTCTCATCATGCTTATTTTAAACTCTTCTTTCATGATATTTGAAAATTGCTTGCACAGGAGTTCATTCATAGATCTAAATATAATATCATTAACATGTACTTAAATAATCAAAATATTCTACTTAATGTTTTTGATGAAAAGAGTGATATCTATTTTTCCTCTTATGAAGCCATTTTCAATAAGAAATTTGCTAAGGTTCTCATACTAAGCTCTAGGAGCTTGTTTGAGACCATATCAAGCTTTTGTGAGTTTAAAAACATAATTGGGCTTTTTATCATTTTCAAATTTGGGATGTTATTTGACATAAACTTCCTCATTTAAGAAACCATTCAAAAAAGCACTTTTAATATCCATTTGATAAAGCTTGAAATTTTTAAAAGATGCAAAAGCAAGTAACATTCTAATGGATTCTAATCAAGCAATAGGAGCATAAGTTTCATCATAATCGATAACTTCTTGCTAATTTTATCCCTGTGCTACTAATTTTATTTTGTTTCTTACCACATTTTCAAATTCATCAATCTTATTGTGAAATATGTATTTTGTACCAATGATTGGATGATTGAGGGGCTCTGACACAAGATTTCATACTTTATTCTTTTCAAATTAATTGAGTTATTCTTGCATAGTATGGATCTAACTCTCATCAAGCAATGTCTCACTAATTTTTTTTTTCAACATGAGAGAAAAGAATAAGGTTATTTGGATTGATTCTTCTTAAGGATCTTATTTGAACTCCTTTAGAAGAAATGTACTCCATTGGATAGTTTAGTTCTTGTCTTCATTCTTTAAAAATAGTTTAGTTATATGACCTTGTAGCTTCTTCTTTAGGTTGTTTGTTCTTATCCTCTTGCTCTTTCGAACCTAATTTCTCATAAGAGTTAATTTTAATTGTTGGATTATAATATTGCTTGCTCCTTTTAAGTAATTGATGAATCTTCATTTTTCATGAAGTCATCATCAACTAATGGTTTACTCAAAGGTAAATCATTAGTTTCATCAAACACAACATGCCTAGATTCTTTTATCACTAGAGTTCTTTTATTATAAACTACTAGTGATAAAATATCCCAAGAAGATCTTTTCATTTAATTTTGAATCAAATTTTGCTAAATAGTTTTTTCCATTGTTCAAGATATAACATTTATAACCAAAAGTATAGAAGTAACCAATACTAGGTTTTTCATTCTAAAGCTCATAACAAGAAGTTTTTATCCGCCTAAAAATATTTTGGAAAATCATTTTCACAAAGCATGGTTCTTCATTTTAATTAAAGTTCTATTCTTCCTTTCCACTACTCTATTTTGTTGAAGAGTTATAGGACATGAAAAATTATGGTTAATCCCATTTTCTTCATAAAAAGTTTCAAAAAGATGATTTTCAAATTCTTTACTATGATTATTTCTAATGTTTGATATGCACACTCCTTTTTATTTTAAATCTTTTTGCAAAACTTTTCAAATACATTAAAAATTGCATCTGTATGAGCTAGAAAGAGTGCCCCAAGTAAATAATGAGGAATCATCAATAATAATAAGATCATATCTTTTGCCACCAAACTTTGGGTTTTAATCACAACAAAAAGATCTATATATAATAACTCCAAAGGTCTTAAAGCGGAAACAACATTTTTAGGTTAACAATATGATTTTACTTGTTTCCCTTGTTGGCAAGCATTGTATATGTGATTTGTCTTAAAGTTGATTTTAGGAAGGCCAAATACTAAATCATTTTTACAAAGATTTGAAATAAAACACATGTTTATATGTCTAAGCCTTCTATGTCAAAGCCAACTTTGATCACTTGTTGAAACAAAACATTTTGCTTCCTTTGAAGGAATATTCTATAAGGAAATAGCATAAATGTTATCTATTCTTTAGCCCACAAAAAAAAAAATTGTTATTGAAGATGCTTTGCACATAACAAGGAGAGGATTCAAATACAACTCTATAGCTTTTGTTACAAAGTTAACTAATGCTCAAGAGATTGTGTTTAAGTTTTTCCACCATTCTAATATTATTGATGTAAGATAAAGAATTAATACCAATTTTACTAATGCCCATAATCTTGCATCTTGTGTCATCACTATAAATTACTTCACCTTTTTAAATTGGTTTGAGAGAGATGAGTGTGTTTATATCTCCTATCATATGCTTTGAGCAACTACTATTAAAGAACTAATAGTCCTTTTTGACACTACTTTTGAGGCTAACCTGCAAAGATGAAAACATCTTATCTTAGGCAACTAAAATTATTTTGGGTTAGTTTCTTGCTTTTTTTAGGTATTGACCTTTTGATATCTAGCCTTGTGAATTTTGATCATACAATCTTTTCTTATGAATAGAAGATTAAGATATATATCCATTTTTCCCACAATAGTTACATTTTAAAGAAGGATTAGAGTTTTGAGTTACTTTTATAAAGATATTTTTTTTCATATTTCTTATCTTTTCCTTGTACAAATCTAACTCCCTTTTTGTCAATAGACCATTTTTTAGTTCCCCAAAAGAATATTCAATTTTCTTTTCCCTTTTACAAATTAAGAAAAATCCTTTTTCAAGAATTTTACTCTCCTTTTTAGAAATTAATTTTTATTGTTTAAAGAATGAGCAATCGGTCCTTTTCTTTCAAGGATTTATGTTCATTCACTAAGGAATGAGCAACTGATCATATTTCCTTTAGAGGTTGATTTTCATTTTCCATAAAGTGAGCAACTATCTTATTTTTTAAAACAAAGTTTTCTTTTTCTAAGCTTTCTATTTCCCTTTTTACTAAGACAATTTTAGTTGACAAAAAAGCATTTTGATTCATAGGTTCATGTTGAGAAAAAAAAATCCATTTTTACAAAAACTTCATTTTCCTTTTTCAAAAGATCATTTTTATTTTTAAAAAATTCAACATCATTTTCAAAGCTTGGTTTTCCTTTTTCAAGGATTCAAGTTCATTTTTTATGAAAGAATTTTCTTAAAAAATGAAAAGATATCTTATCACGACTTTATGGAATTATCCATTAAACTTTCAAAAACTTTTTGTAACTTATCATAAGGAATAGAAATGTCAAGATTCATTACCTTGATGCAGTGCTCTCTGGCCATGAAACAAAGTTTTGGTACTTCCTTTTTAACTTCATCTTGTATTTCTTCATCAAATGAGATGGATTCATCATCCCAACTAGCCATCATTGCTTTCTTCTTTGGTGGCCTCCTTTGGAACTTCCTTTTAAGACTCAAGTAATCTACCTTAATGTGACTAGGTTTCTTGCATTCAAATTAAGTTACTACTTGATTGCTCATTTCTTTTCTTGCTCGCTTTTTTCTTACTGTTTTGTTTCTTGTGAATGGCTTTTGTCTATCTTGCTTTTTCTTTTATACATGAATCTTTTTACAAGATATGCATTTCCTCATTTTCATTTTCAAATTCTTCTACTTCATCATTGTCTACTGTATTTTCTTAATTTGAAGTAGAAGCTTTAAGAGCAATATTTCTTTTTCTCCTATTATTTGTATCTTTAATGTAGGTTTTGTCATATGTTAAGAGCTTGCCTCTTAACTCATCAAGGAAAGGGTTTTAAGATTATTACCTTTTTAAATAACATCACACTTGGATTACCAAGTCTTTGGAAGACTTCTAAAAATCTTCATGATAAGATTTGGTTTATGAATGATCCTTTTAAGAGCATGGTGATCATTCGTAATGCCGAAAATTCTTTCAAACATAGGTTAGATTTTTTCACCTTCCTCCATTCGGTAAAGTTCATACTCCTTTGTTAAAATGTTAATGCAAGTTTGCCTTGCTTGTTTTATTCCTTCAAAAGTGATTTAGAGCTTATCCCACATGTCTTTGGTTATGGTGCATTTTGAGATTTTCTTGAATTCTTTTGGTGCAACAACACAAATGATAGAATTTTTGCTTTACATGGGGATTGCTCTTTTTCTTTTTAGCTTTGCTCCACTTGCTCTTTGGTTTTAGCACTCGCTATTTGTCTTCTTCTTTCATTGGGATGGTAGGCACTTCTTTAATAATCTGCCATATGTCATCATTTGTGGCTTTAAGGAATATCATCATTTGATTTTTCCAATAATCATAATTGATTTGATTGAATAATGGTGGTCTAGATGTGGAATGTCCTTCTTGTCATGTGATGATCCAAGATTATCTATCCTATTCCTATAAGATCTTTACTTAAAAATAGTTAAGTTTTAACACCAGAGACCAAGCTTTAATGCCAATTGATAGGACAAATGTACCAAGAAGGGGTGAATTGGTGTATAAAAATAATTGGCATGTATATATTTAAAAACTTTCCCCTTAAAAAGATTAGTAAATAATATGTATGAAAGATTAAGTAAATATCAAAAAGAGACATGCAATTTAAAGTGTATGAAAATAAAAGAGTAAGGAAAGAGAACAATTGTACTGATGTATAAAGGTTTGATAGTCTAAAGACAAAATTATCTCTATAAGTCTACTCCTCTCTCTCAAGGTCAGAGCCAATCTTGAGGATTATCCACTACCACTTTTTTTTAAGTCCCTTACAGTCTTTCCCACTTGACCTTTCAAGGACTAAGCAATCCAATCTCTTAACTTGAGATTATTCTAGCCTTACACCATTGCAAAATTATTAGATACAAGGTTTCTATAAGTGTATCACTCACACTCAATCCGTAGGTAGTGAACGTTTTATAAAAATCAAGAATCAAAAAATATTTTTCTCAAAAAGATTACAACATTTCCCATTCTTTCAAAATGTAGATTTGCAAGTGACAAGTTTAGAAGAAAACTCAAGAGAATTTAGATCTAAAGAGAAGCCTTTTTAGAGAGGGAAGGAGTTTTGCTTGTGTGATTTGAAATAAAATCCATCTCCTCTTTTATAGATAAGCTAAGCACCAAAGAGCATCTTGAATCCCAAGAATATTGCTTGCTCTTTCAGAATGTCCAAGAACTTGTCACTCTTGATCAAATGCATTGAATTGGGAATAACTTGCTCTTTAAGTCGAAGTTTGAATTTCTGATGAGTTGTCATCATCAAAATACCATTGGCCAACTTATGTTGATTGCTTTTTCATTTGAATTATGAATTTTTAATAGAAAAGTCTTTGTCAAGCTCAGAATTTTTAGTTTACTCTTTCAGACACTTTTGAAGTCTTCTAGAATTGTTACTTTCATTATGCAACAAGCCAACTTAGCTTGGTTGTACTTTTGAAATATCCATATGTTAAATGTGATTTTTCAACTCAACATTATGTGGCAAATGGCAAGAGCAACTAATAGGATCAAAGTTATATAGACTTTCTGAAGTTTGTCAAAGTCAGAACTATAAAGAGTAATTTGTATTTTGCATGCCTTTTTAGAGGTAATTTGTAGAGAAAACATTCAAATAACACTCTGAAAAAATAGTACAATATACACATAAGCCAAAACATTCCATTTAAGTGAAATGTCATGCATAATTACAATTAGAACAATGTTGCAGATTTTTGACAACAAGCATAAAGCAACCTCAGAATTTCTTAGTTTATATTAGAAAGTTTTAGATTATTTTAATTAATTCATTTAAGCACAAGTTTAAAACATTTAACATGGCATTATTTATCCAAAACATAAAGGGATATCATATAAAATACATTTGGATAATTATGCTTGTATAAAATTAAAAAATTTTATAAAGCAAATAGCAATTGGGCAAAAACAAGTCAAAACACATTCTTTCCATAAACAAATTTTTCCAATATTCAACCAATTATCATCAAAATATGAATAAAGCATATTAGGTACAAAGGTTTTCACATTACCACCTCAACCCACTACTACCAACCATCATTGACCCAATCCACCATCACCTTCCATCATTAACCACCGCCCAACATTGCCTACAACTACTAACTACCACCCTCACCATTATATGTCGTTATTGATCATCGCCCACCACCACTATTACCATTGACCACCATCCCACCATCATTTATTGTTATTGACCACTTATTCAGCATTATCTATTGCCTTTGACCACCGCCCATCACTACCTATCACTATTGACCATTACCCATCACTACCTAATTTTATTGATGATTATTTATCATCACCTACTGTCATTGACCACTATCCATTATTGTTAACCACTACCCAATCAAACAAGAAAAAAATGAATTATAAATAATGTGACTCTATTCTCTAACTAAATCAAAGAAACTAAAATATAATAATTACTATTACGTTTACTTCTCCTAGTTAGATTTTATTCCATTTCCATGGTTAAACCAAACAACCTATAAGTGACCAAAGTGATTTAAACGGTGCACTATTGTTTAAACTTAATGCATTCAAAGGTTTTACATACAAAGTACTTTTCATGAATCTAGATCAATCGTAGCCATGATGAAACAAATCTACTTGATCATCATGTCAAGTGTCTCACAAATTACATTGACACATTCAATTTAGTTATAATCCATAATTTTGCTTATAAATTTACAAAACTAATCTCAGATCAGTACAAAAGCTAACTCCAATTTTTGGCTCAAATCAATTAGTAAATTAGAGTCGAATATTTAACCTTTTTTAAGTTTCCTTATATTTGGTTATGAAACTCTTTCAAGTGTTAAGGCTGAACAGTGGGAAAAAATCCAGCTGAATGATGACTTGCAAGCACAAAAAAGTTAATCACAAACGATAGAAGTGATCCGTCAAGTACACTCCAATGTCTAAGTCAATACTTGAGTAGAATTTCGATTAGTGTAAGTAAAGTGTCCAAAAGAGTAAGTACCGAATGATATATGTAGGTGTCGAGCACACCAATTGGTGTGCATTTGAGTGGATAATGTGTAACCACATGTCTTCAGCGCACTAGAAATGCTTGCGAAAATCTTCCTAGACAATTAGGGCTGCCATGTGATTTATGCTAACCTGATCACATTTTTTATTATCTATTTGTTGAGATGGTTGTTTCATGTAATTTTCATCTAACACACATCAGATCATTCAACTAAGGAGGTAGCCAATTGATCGAAGGTAGGCCATGTCCAATATCGACTTCACTTAACTTCGATCGATCAATCGATCATTAGTCGAATAATTGGAGATTGACCATTTTAGATTGAATGAGGTTAAATAATATATCTTCCTTTATAATGCATTTGATTGCAGATTACTTAATCTTCAAAGGATATAGGATTGGCGAATTATACGTAATAGTATTAAATTTGAGATTTATCAAACTATTTATAAAAGTTATTTATTCAAGTTAGGAAAAGACAAAAGCTTCAAACAAATGTTGTCATTAATTAATTTTTTTTCTATTTCTTATTTTTTTCCATGCAACAATGTTATAAGTAATAAAAAAATTAGATTCAATATATTTTACAAAGTTGTATTTAGGGTATGCTTGATTCATTTTTCCTAAGCGATATCC
The DNA here is from genome assembly GCA_026873985.1 of Saraca asoca. NCBI lineage: Eukaryota > Viridiplantae > Streptophyta > Magnoliopsida > Fabales > Fabaceae > Saraca > Saraca asoca. The sequence continues at coordinate 12,924 of JANHAO010009649.1, forward strand.
GTTAACGTCAGACATTATCATGTAAAGGTAATGCGATATTCTTCAAATTCCTTCGTTACAATAATTTCCCAGAGTCCTACTGATCCCAGAATTTGTCATTTATTAAACTTCCCAATGACTATTAAAAAACCCATTCTTGGATCTCCCAAACCAAACATTACAATGTCCCTCTTGTTCCACTTTCTCTTTGTCTTGCTTCAACAAAATCAATGCCTTTTCTAACACAAATTGCAGTTTCTACTGCTACTTTCTAGCTCTAATGGTTCTTGTCCAAGCTTCCAAGCTCACCCTCCCCAACCCTTCTCTCTCTTCTCCTCTCATAACCTCCATTCTCTTTGAGCCCAATTCTCTCTCTCTAGCCCTCATGCACTCTGACTCTTCATTCTCTCTCTACCCTTCTTTTTCCCCTCTTTCTTCTTCTTCTCTTCCTTCCCCACAAATTCAAATTCCCTCTCCTTCTTCTTCGTCCACTTTCCTTCTCCTTCAAGGCTCAAACCCTAATTCCAGTCCCCGTGTTATATTCATTGTTTCGGGTCCACACAGAGCTGGGTCACAGGTTCTCCTTCGGTTTTACATATTGCAGAAAAGCAAGTCTTTTGCCAGAGCCCAAGTTGTTTGCACGCAGAGAGACCTTAAATTTGAGCCGAAATTGGGAGTTTTGGTCAATGTTAAACATGGGGTTTCAATTAGGCTATCTGGGTCTATCAACTACTTCGCCATGTACTCGGTTTCGAGCTCGAAAATATGGGTTTTTGCAGCAAAGATGGAAGGCGGTGATGATGATGATGATGATGGGGTGGTAGTGAGATTGATGAGATGCGCTGTGATTGACTGTTTTAAGCCCATTTGGTCTGTTAACATTTCGTTTGGGTTCTTGCTATTGGGAGAAGAAAATGGAGTTAGGGTTTTCAATCTCCGGCGGCTGGTGAAAGGGCGAGTTAAGAAAGCTAGGAATTTGAATTCAAATTTGAAGTCTGAGGTTCGAGGATTGATCCTACCAAATGGAGTGATTGCTAATGATTATGGGAAACATGGAATTAGAGGTCGAGGTAGCAAACATTATGGTGTTGAAGGGATTTCGGAGGTAGTTTGCAATGGTGATGTAGATGGAAAAATAGAGAAGCATCGTTTCTTTGGTAAGTATGTATGTTAATCCATACAATATTTATGCAGATTACATTTTTAGTGTCTTTAAATTCTTTTGTTTTGCCTTCTTTTAGTGGAATAGCCTAAAGGGTGAAGTTCATTTATATGCTGATTTATTTCTGGTGAATACCTTAATAAATGTCCTTATTATTTGTTTGGAATCCATTTTCAACTGGCATGTGATATATCTAAACGACAGAGTCACAGAGCCAACACATGGTCTTCGACAATTGTGCATTGTGTTAGATTTATGATTTACTTTTTTATAATCTGTATGGAATTCATCAAATTCAGGTGAAGTGTGATTCCTGATAATTTTGTAGTTGTATTTGTGTTGTAGAAGCATGAGAACTGGAAAATTTAAATTTGAAAGTGATCTTTTAAGATGGATTAAATTATTATTAGTTATGTCTTTTGTGCATGTAGTATGTGCTTGAACTTTTGTGCAGTTTCATATTATTGGGAGAGGAAAGGATACCTAAGTCTTTCAACTATTTTAGCAGATAAGGGCATCCTTATGTTCTGTCAACAAAAGATATATGTCTGGCTATATACATAATAGACATGGCTGTCTGTTAGACATATGTATGGACTAAGAATATTGACCAATTCCTTTGGTGACAGAATAAGGATCCTCAATTCTTTGGTTTAAACTCTCGGATTTCTATTGGAGAGCCATGGTATTTCTGACAAACTTTTTGGAGTTGATATCCCAATCTCCTAGCAAATTTTAAGTTTAACCCTCCAATTTTCTTCTGTGACTTGGCAATGTCTTTGTAAAAGCTTCAAGTCGCATTTTTTGTTGCTTTGTATAGGTAGGTATCAAATCGCATCTTTTGTTGCTTAGTATAGGTAGGTATCAAGTTGCATCATCTATGTTGTATGGGTGTTGAACCTGTGTTGGTGTATGTGTTTGAAATGTTGTTTGTGCTTCCTTGGTTCAAGTGTCTCAAAAGTCTTTTTGGAGATGTACTGGTTTCTATTTCCCATGATGGTATGTGGGAGACCTTGTTGAGATGCTAGCAGAAGTGCATCTATACCCATGATGATTTAGCAGATAGATTTTGTTACTCAAATGTGAAGTTGGTTGGACAATATATAACATTTTTCACTGCATCCTCCCCAATTATTGGTGGGAGTGAGAGGCAGTCTAATACGGAACAGATTTAAAACAACTCCAGAGGACATCACCAACCCCAACAACCGATACTTGAGCCCTGAATCTAATTCTGGTCATCGTTATTAAGTGCCATAGGCAATATGATAAACCTTGACTATGCACTCATTATTTGTATCCTATCATATGTATTATGTTATATAGATCTCCAGGAACTATGGTACTCATCAACCCTTACCCCTGCTGACATTTATTTGAAGTTTTTGTCCTGGAAACTAATTTCTTCAAGGCAAGAACTGAAACATATTTTGGCTACAGTTTCCAATCCAATGTTCTTCTGTGCTGAATTTAGTTCTAGATAATAGGCATGCCATGTGGTGATAAGATATATTGTTCAACCTGCTTGCCACAACCCTAAAAATGAATCTGTGGCCTAACTAACTTCATATATTACTAATCCACTTCTTATTCCTGGTTTACAGAATCTTACTAGTGCACTTGTTTAGCCAGTTCTATGAGCTTATTCTAGGGAAGGAAATCATCATAGTTTATTGCAATTTTTCATGGCACCTCAATAGTTTGGCCTTCGTAACATTCCCATTAGGTTCTAATTCGAGTTCCAGCAATTTATTATGATCTTATGGGACACAAAATCACAAACACTCTTCTTTTAAAACTTTGCCAAACCATGGAAAAAATGCGTTAATATATTTTGGAGATACTCAGTAAACCCTATGATGATGAATTGATAGTTAATTTCCTTAGTTGTTTTCCAGCTTTTGGAATCATTGAACAGGAACTCGATAGTTTCAGAATAATGTGATTAGTGAGAGTTGGGGTATGATTAAAGAACTACAAACTCTAATGCAGCTTTAGCGCTTCAAAATGATCCTGTAGGAGTATGTAGTGTGTTTCCCCCAACAAGGTATCTGAATTGATTAATCTTCTCTGTTCTTTCTCTATATATATATGCTATTGTCTGACTGTATTTAATGCAATACAATGATATCGGACTACATGTATCAAAATATGGTGCTTTGTGGCCTATTGCTGGTGGTAGTATTCAAAGATCTTGCATACTCCGCTAATTGTGATTAGATATTTTCTTTTATGTTATTTTTGCAAACAAATTTTCTAGGTATCCTTTTTTACCAGGATATGGTGCAATGCAAGGTGCCGTCCTTTGTTTAATCTCATTAGCATGCCTCTAGATGGTAAATAACTGAATATTATGAGTAGATCTCTACTGGGGCTGTATCTTAATTTTTTTGTCTTAGCAAATGGACTCCTTACGTGGCAAACTGGACATCTGTAAATAGTTTGTTACAGGATAAATCAGTGGGAATCTCATAATCTGATTATGTGTTTCTATTTCCAATAAATTTGTTTTGTTAGTTGTTAATATTGCATCTAATCCGGGTCTTTCTATTTGCAGTGAAGCAGACAAATGTTAAATTTAAACAAGATGATAGGGATGGAGGGGCATTTTTTGTGGCATTGAAGAAAAATGTCATTGAAACAAACACATCGGCAAAGGTTCCAATGTTTGTAAAGGTTATTTCTATTCAGGCGCTGTCCCAGAGGATGTTTGTGATCTTGGATTCAGCTGGAGATTTACACTTACTATGCCTGTCCAGTCCTGGTGTAGGAGCAGATAACAATGGTCATATACGGCAGTTGCCTCATGTTATGAAAGTGCAAAATCTGGCAATTCTTCCTGATATCTCTGCAAGTATGCATCTTTTTCTTGGATTAGCATATTTGTTTACAATCTGATTTCTCCTTTTTTTTTTTTTAATTGCAATGATGTACGGGTGGTTAAAATGATGTATGTTGGGATCACCATTTTGCATTGAAAAATCCTCTTATTAATGGTGACATTGATTTTTACTTATATCTAATTACAAGCTTTTTTTTTTTAATAGAAAAATCTGTTTATTGACAAACTGAACACAGTACTAATGCGTGTATTGTAAATATAGTGTGTTTCTGAACTCGTGCGGCCTGTCTGTTTAATGATATATTTATATAATTCAGTGTTTTATATTAATCAAAGTCCTGGAGTTGAAGTTAACCTGTAACAATTGGTGTCTGCGTTGGGATTAAAAGGTGTGCAATGAGAAGACAATGGTGTTAAACAACCAACACATTTTTTTCTGGCTGGAAGGTAGCCTGGCCCGTATGGTGCATGTGCAATATTTGGCTAATAAAAACAATTGACACATTTTTTGGCTGGAAATGGTAGCCTGGCCTATATGCTGCATTTGCGACGTTTGGCTCATATGATTTCAAGTGAATGCTTGTTAACAATTACCCTACTCTCACTCAACCCAACTTGTGGCTGCACACACGTTAAGTGAGAGTGAGTTGGATTGAGTGAGAGCAGTATCACTAGACTACAAAATATCAAAATATGGTTCTACTTGCCTTTGGAGAGTAATATATATTTAGATAGCAGAATAACAATGTTATGGTGGTTTCATTAGTTTGTAGGTCTATGCTGTTTTAGAAGATCATGAAATTGCTATTTACCTCCTATTTCTCTGCAAATAGAGTGTAATTTTAATATTCTTGCAGGAACCCAACCTGTATGGCTATCAGATGGTAGCCACTCTGTGCACATGATGGTGACTATGGAGCTGGACGATGCTTTGAATGCAACTGATGGAAATGATGGTGATGAAAAGCTACAGCATCTTCCAGGTTTCAACTTCTGTAAACATTATTGTTCTCGTTCAGTGACTTTTGTCTCACATTTGAATGAATGGAAAACAGATATACTTTCTTCTATTATGGAATTTCTTTGAATGGGATAAGAACATCAGTTTTTCTTTCTTGTCAATGGAGTGTTATTCTTTCATTTGTTCTTTTAATTAGTATGTGAGAACTCAAAGGGAATGAATACTTTCAATATTCTTTTCGTTTAATTTCCCCATTATACCTGGGTAAACTCCCCCCACCCCCCCCCCCCCCCCCCCCCCCCCAACCCCCGCCCGCGCCTGCCTTGTCTCGCGGGTTTGGTGCTTCGATGTTCTCGGTT
>JANHAO010009650.1:0-18221 GCA_026873985.1 Saraca asoca
TTGATCTCCATTGATCAAAAAATCAAGAAAAATTAGGACAGGAAGATAAAAAAAATCAAACAACATTTTGTGGCGTTTTTTTTTTTTTAAAATTCTCAAAAAATCGTTGTTATGATCAACAAAAATTGTCAAAAAAAATATATTTTTTTTTTTTAAAAATATTTTTTTAAAAAAAAAATATTTTTTTTTAAAAAAAAAATTAAAAACCGTCGCTAAATACATTGTAAAACCGCCGTCAAAAATAATTTTTTTAAATTTTTTTTAAAAAACCGCCGTTAAATACACTATAAAACCGTCGCTAAATACATCATAGAATCGCTACTAAAAATATTTTTTAAAAAAAAATTTAAAAACCGCCGCTAAATACATAAAATAACCGCTGCTAAAATAACCGCCACTAAATGCAATGCGAACCGCCGCTAAAAATAACCGCCGTTAAATTAATTAAAAACCGCCGCTAACATAATCCAATTCCAGCGATTATAAAAATCGCCGCTAAATACAAAAAAAAACCGCCGCTAATATTTCCCGACGCATGAAATTGTAACGGTTTTAAAAACTGCCACGAAGGTCATTAGCGGCGGTTAAAACCGCCGCTAAATACACAAAAAAACCGCCGCTAAAGGCAAATTTTTTTGTAGTGAAGATTGGTTGCAAAAGATTATAATCAAAAGGAAGGAATTGATTATGAAGAAACCTTTACACTAGTTGTAATGCTTAAGTCCATCAAGATCTTATTAGCTATAGCAGCATATTTTAATTATGAAATCTAACAGATAGATGTAAAGATAACTTTCTTAAATGGATATCTTCAAGAATATATTTATATGGACCAGCCTGAAAGATTTATATCCAAAGATGAAGAAAGCAAAGTATGCAAACTTAAGAATTTATGGCCTTAGGTAGGCTACTCGGAGATGGAATATCATATTTGATGAAGCAATAAAAAGTTTAGCTTTGTTCAAAATTTTGACGAACCATGTGTTTATAAGAATATGCCACAGAATGCCATTGTCTTTCTTGTTTTATCTGTTGATGACATTCTTCTTATTGGGAATGTTATATAAATGTTATCAGCAATAAAATTTAGGTTATCCATTAAATTAATGGATTTAGGTAAGGCATCATATGTCTTGGGTCTTAAGCTCTCTAAGGATAAAGTTAATAGATTGTTAGGCTTGTCCCAATTTACTTAAGATTCTGTCTATGTTGAACATGCAAGATTCAAAGAAGGGTTTGTTGCCTCTTAGACATGAAATTACACTTTCTATACAAATGTGCCCAAAAACACAAAGAGTTAGGAAGGATAAAGAACTGCCCATATGCTTCAGTTATGAGAAGCTTAATGTATGTTATGTTGTGTACAAGACCAAATATTGTTCATGCATTGAATTTTGTAAGTAGATTTGAATCTAATCTAGGAGAAGAACATTGAGCAACAATAAAGAATATTCTTAAGTATTTGAGAAAAACTAAACATTATTGTTTAGTTTTTGGTGGTGGGCCAATAAGGGTTGATGGATACACTGATTCTTGTTTTCAAATAGATCCTGATAATAAAAAGTCTGTATTTGGATATGTTTTTCTATTAAATAATGAAGCTTTAAGCTAGAGAAGTTGCAAACAAAATGCAGTTGCAAATTCCACAACAGAAGCAAAGTATATTATGACTTGTAAAGCTACAAAAGAGGCAATATGGATTAAAAATTTTGTACAGGACCTTGGTGTAGTAAACATAGTTGAATCTCATATTCCTTTGTTTTATGATAATAGTGGTGCTATTGTTGAAGCTAAGGAACCTAGAGCACACCAAAAAACAAAACATGTTGAAAAGAAATACCATTTGGTAAGAGAAATTGTTAAAAGAGGAGATATTATTATTGAGAAGGTTGCCTCCATTGATGACTTGGTTGACCCATTGACAAATCCATTAAGTCAAAAGTTGTTTGAGAAATAAATTGGGAACATGGGTTTAAAACTTTCATTTGATTGGGTTTAAATCAATTTATTATAGGTATATGATGGTATAGACTATTTGTCCATAGATTACATTTATAGAATTTTGAGAAATTCTTTGTAATCTTAAAATGTTCAGAATCTAAAATGCAAATGGATGATCTGTCTTAGAAGGTTGTCACATGGTTTACTATTATAAGTGATAAAATGAAATACCATTATGGTAAGACTCTTGGTAAACATGTGAGTGTTTATATGTAAACATTGAACAGGAAAATTATGGAAATAAATTGGACTTTAAATATTTTCCATATTACAAAAAGTCCGTTAACTTAAGGGTATTACTTAGTTTTTATAGTAGATTTTATATCACATTAACATATCAACCGTTGATGTCCAATAGCAAGTTGTATATAGATATGTAGGGCTATATTAATTATACATGGAGACTAGTGAATATCCAAGATAGAATATGCCACACTTAATGTAAGAGAGAATATTGAATATTGTGCTAACAAGCAATGATTCAAAACCCAGCCGGTAAATTGTTTTAAGAATCATGTCATAAAATAGCAGAAATATAAGCTTGGGTGCATAAAGGTATGCATAGTTAAAACATATAAGCTTATATGAAATATTAATTGGTAAAAGGTTGAATATGTAAATTAGTTTTCTCACTCTAATCTTTGGGCAAGATTGTAAGTTTTTTTTTTTTGACATAATTACAATCATTAATTTGATGAGAATAAATTACTAGAGATATATAGAGATTCCAAAAGGTCCCACACAACACACCTACTCTTTGAACCATCAATATGTTCATGATACTAGCCTTAAGTACAAATGGGAAATTGAAAGACTTGTATGCCTTATAAAGCCAATAAATAAATAAATGAAGTTATTTATTTAGATTATATGTATTGGATACATATTGGTAAAAGAGACAATATATAATAGATTTATGTATTGACTAGATGATTACTTAATTAAGTAATCATGAATCCATTTAATATTGAGACTTTGAATTTATCATATTAAGAGATTTTGTAAGTCACTCTAAATAATAGATTCATGTATAATAGTTATTAAATAGATTTATGTATTAACTAGATAATTACTTAATTCAATAATCATAAATTTATTTAATATTGAGACTTTGAATGTCTTATATTAAGAGACTTTATAAGTCACTTTCTTTTTACTATGAAAGGATGAGATTATAGGATGACTATAACATAAGTTTTTTGCATTCCTTCTTTACCTTGCTGAAAGGGGTTTAAGATTGAGGAGGTATCCATACGAGCTTTAGAGGGCTTTGCATTTGTGAAGTATAGCATGATAAGATCTAAATGACACTTGTGTTAAGTACGTGGCTAATGAAAGTACAATACAACAAAAACTTATGAATTTCTCCAGTTGAAATTTTCTCCAATTCACATAAGGTATATCTAAATCTTTTCTTTAACCAACACAATCTAAGTGAACAATGTTTAGAAAATTATAAAAAAAAATTTCTATAAATATATTTTGTATGTTTTAAAAGGTTTACCAACAAGTCCCACATGAATGGACCGCCTGACATGGGTGAGGTTGCCACTTGCCCTGACATGAGAACATCTTTTCCTTTTATATTTTCTGTGAGATATGAAAGTTTTAGAATGTTAAAATCATCGACAGAGCCATAATGATACCTTGTTCTGTACTTGTTCAAGAAAGTTGATTGAAGAGTTCTTCCACTGAGGAGATGAAACTCTGATTTCTTGCTCAGTTCAGTTTTGAAACTGTATTTCCGCATTTCTTTGAAGTAGAGTGCATTTGAAAGGACCAGTTTGGTGGAAGAGTTGAAATCATTTGGTGAGGCTGCATATTTTATGAGTCCTTTTGTTGCATCCTCAATCCATTCGTTCACTGCTTGCTTCAGCAGCCTGTTAAAAGAGTCACATAGCATTAGCCAAACCCAAACAGAATTAGATTAAAAAACCTTTTTTTTTTTTTTGAGAAACTATTTGTTATTTTCAAAGCAAACAGAAAAACAAAGAAAAATCATAATGGGTAGAAATTAGAAAAATCATAATTTAATAATCACTCTTTTAAATTAATGAATCAGGAATGGAGATGGAAGGGGAGGAGAAAAGGGAGCTATAGTTTTAATTTGTTTATTAGAATTTCAACTAATAGATAAAATATTATTTATCTGTATTTATTTTTTTAATAGGCCCCGGATCAAAATGTTTAAATCTACATGCATCGTACAGAAAGACAAAAAAAGCTCGCAGTTTAAGCCTGCCACACTTGGATGGTCTTAATTCTTAAGGAAAGGGGTTATGCAAAGTAAATTAAATCAATTACTCCCCATCATCATGATTTTAAATTGTACTTATGATTGTATTTATGTTATGATTATCAAAATTACAGATAAATCAATTGTTACGGAGAAAACTTATAATCATTGCAGCGACGAATTATAATTATATTATAGTTCAGAATCATATTCTCAATTCTCAAACAAGCTAATATTTCTGATGTCAATTTTTCCTAGAAACATGTTTTCTTGGCAAAAGATAATAGTATGAAAAACTATCAACAATAGATCATTACCTGGTTCAAAAAATCAAGAGAACTCACCTCCTTCATAAGTATTTCTGACCAAATCCCTGAACGAAGATTTCAAAGGGAAGAGCTGATCCACCAAGACACCATTAAAGCACAACAACTGTGGACTTTTGTTTGTGATTCTGAGGATATTTCATCGGAAGCAAAGCGTCTTATCATCTCTGAAGTATTCTTGTTGACATCACTGAGATTTTCAGAACCAAGAAACCCTAAAAATTTCTCCAAAGTATGGCACTGAGATCCCGAAGCCAACACATTGAGCATAAGCGTTAGTGATAATGGAGATATTACCGTGTTTTTGTAGGTTCTCACTTTTACAATCTTGAGAATTTTTTGTGCTGTATTGGCAGTTCAAAAACTCCATGGCTTGAAGTCTCAACAGAAAAAGTAGAATAAGCAGAGTAGGGATTTTGAATATAGTTTTTGGCTCTTTGGATTGCATTTATAGTATGTTTTAGGGTCTTTGATTTCTTCATCCTTTCAGCACAAGTTAGCTTATTATGTAAGCAGGCTTGTTCTAGCTTATTATGTACCAAGGCGTGTTCTCGTTATTCACTTTTTTTTTACTCCAGCAATATTAATGATAATATTTTATTTTTAATTTAATTGTATGTTTTCATAATGTTATGTTTGATAGTTTCCTAATTAGGCTAATCATCTCAAATTGATTTTTTTTTCTCTTGATTAACTATAAGGTGGTATCTAATTCATGAAATCTTCCTCACGTTTTTAAGAATATTTCAAGGGAATGTTAGATTCTCATGTTTGATTTAAAATTTAGAAAAATTTACTTGAGAATGTAAACATTCCTAAAAATGTTTTTAACCCAATCTTCCTACCTAATATTCTCATGGGGGAGGTGGGTATCTTATATTCTCATGACATTGAAATGTTTTAGTTATACAAAAAATCTATTTTACCTATCCTTTCATTAATGTTTTACCACCTCAACTCATTATCACTTGTCATTATTAACCACCTCTCACCTCGATTTGTCGACTTGACCACCACCCATCATCATGGACCACCACTATCACTATTGTCTATCGCCCACCACCTACCACCATTAACCACCACCACCACGGCCTATCACCCATCACCCATAACTGTTGATCACCACCCACCGCTACCAACCTCTATTAATCATAGCCCATAATCACCTTTCGCCGTTGACTACCACCCACCATTGTTAATTACTATCTATCATCATTAATCATCATCTCCCATCACCTTCTACTATTAACCATCGAGTATCACCCTTGACCAGTCAACTTTCCAGTGTTGACTATTCAATTTGTAATGAGGATACTTTTGATAATTTAACAATATTTTAAAAAAAATAAATATATTGATTAAAATATAATATTATAGCATTCCTAAGAATCTTTTGAATTGAACCAAACATAGTAATATGTGCAACACCTCAATAGAAAGAAAAAAAAAAGATTTTAAATTTGACATTGTGGCCAAAATATGATTTTCCCCTTTTCTGGAAGACCTTAGTGAGGATGTTGAACTTTTGCCCAGGCCAAATTGTGACTTCCCCTTTTTTATTTTTCATTATAATTTTCTTTCCCCTTCTTTTTTTCATCTTCAGCACAGACCCTTCTTGAAATTCCTTTTATTTCCTCCGAAAACCCAGTTACCTGGCGATCTACTTCTTCTTTCTTCACCGTCTTAGCCACCATTTGGCTTCTTTTTCTTCTCCTTTTTCTTTTCTTCCTTCCTCTCATCCTTTTAGATCATGCTTTGCTTTGGTGTCCTTGTTTCCTCCAGCCTGAACAGTTGTCCTACTTTTCTCTCTTTGGCATGACTCCGATCTACTATCGACCTTCTTCTGCTCTTCACTGGCCAATCATCCTTATCACCACTCATCTTCCTCTATTGTGTTTTGCTCTTTGGGTTATGGAGGTTGGCTTAATCAGTTCTCTTTTTTTGCCAATCGATCCCCTATTTTTTGCAACTTTGGTGTCAGCTCTAGCTACTGTGGATCAACCTGACTTGACATTGTGCACCTCTCCTCAGCTTCGGCCAGTCATTGGGGGGTGGCTACCCTGCTTCAAACCATTTCCTTCTCCTTCCTGATTAGACTTTGTTAAGCTACCTCCTTTCTCCAACTAGCCTACTGATCGGTGCTGTCGTGAGTAGTGGATTGGTCCAACCTGGCTGATCATAACAACCATCTCACCTCCTTTAGCTAGCCTCTCCTGCCTTGCTAGTACTATGCAACCATGACTTCATTTTTTTGGCCTGCCACTGCCGCCAGTGATAACTCCACTGTTAATCTCTCTTCAATGGCTAGAGACTTCATCTTGCTTTTGTCATATGTATTTGACAACACACTAAAACCCTAATTGACTACTTGGTAATAGGTACTGTTATTTTTCAAGATTGATTTTTATCTATATGATTATGTCCCAATTGAAATTTAAACATTGGAAACTGTAATATTTTGAAATAGAAAATCCGTTATGCAAGGTAATGTGATCTTGATAACTAGGTTCTGATAAGCCAATTTGTGAAAGTTGTGGTTCAAAAATTTCAACTCAAAGTTGTCTTGTTACCCATGTGAGGTGAATGGGTAATCTTCACCCTTTTGTGAATCCTTTTTTGCAAAACAAAATCATTTTTTTTATCTGGAGCATTACTATTTTTGAGTAAGTTAAGTATTGATGTTAGCTTGACTCAAAATTTTTACTATATGTTACATAGATTTGAAAATGATTTTACCATAGTATATCTAATTTGCCCTTCTAATCTAGAAGTGAGCAACGACCCTTCTAATCCAAAAGCAAACACTTGCCCTTTTAATCTAGAAATGAGAAACCATACTCCTAATCCGAAAATGAGCACTCACCTTTCTTATTCAGAAGCAAGCTATCGCCCTGCTAATCCAAAAGTGAGCACTCACCCTCCTGATTTGGAAAGGACATTCATCTTGACAAATTTATTAAGTCATGATTTGCTAACTAAGGCACGACCTACTAGGCATTCAACTTGACATATTTACAAGGACATGGTTTGCCAGCTGAGGCATCATTTGTGGCTTACTAAACATACAAGTATGGAAACTTAAAAAAGTTCATTAAAGACTTCTTGTAATGAGGTAAATTTACATCTAAAAGGTCAAAATTGCATTTAAAAATTACTACAAGTCATAGCCTATGAGGAAGGTCCATATATGAGGCAAGGAAGTCATCCATCGTTTGATCATTAGCAGTTTCCATTACTTGCGAACTATTCTTTCTTTGAATCAGGTCCCAAGTAAGAGAAGCTCCATCTACGGACTATGAATGCCTATTGGGAGAAGCTACCTTCACGTCCTCCTCGAAGTCCTTAATGGCCATAAGAACATCTCTACCAAAAAAGAAAAAGTCCATCTCTGGATGATCCTCCCACAAGGTGAATAAGAAGCCAATGGTAGTTATAGACACTGCCTCTTCTTCAGCTTTCGTAGCCAACACAACAGTCTCTGCCTTAGTTTGGGGGACCTCCTCTTTTGCCAGAGTGACTTCATTTCTACCCACCTCATATGTTCTCTCAGAAGCCTTAACTTGCCTTATTGCTACATCAAGTTCGGTCTTTACTCTCAACAGCTCGTTAATTACCTTATTGAGGTCTGAAGTAAGGCTAGACATGACAGCCACATAGTTTGCCACCTCACTAGAAAAAGCTTCCTCAGCTTCTTTCTTATCGACCTTGGCATCTCTAGTTCCCTCTTTTAGCTTTAGGTCCTCAATAGTTGCAGTGACTAGGTCACCCTCAAGTTTTGTTTTCTCCTCGTCCCAAGCTAGGAAATCATCCCCCAACTTTATGGCCCCCAGCATTCTCTAAAAAATCAAATGATCAAGTTAGATTACAAAGAGGTGAAAAAACCAAAGTGAAAGGACTTTACTTACCAGCAGACTATAACGAGCTATATAGCCCATCAATCCTTCACCTGAGCACTCCTCCGACTCCAATATTCTGGTATGGGACCCTAGGATCAGGTCCACATTCTCTAGGAAGAAGTCAAAATACTCCCATGTCTTCATGCCAAGATCGATGGGTCACTCCTTGGTCTCGACCTCAAGTGCCACTTGTTCTATAGCGATAACAACTCTCTTCTCCTTGTCCAATATTTGCTTTTTGGTAGAAGGATTGGATGGGGATGTGACTGCCTTGACCACCTTAGGATACAAAGTGGGAACCAGCACCTATAGGGACAGTACTACTATAGCCAGAGAAGATTAACTTACAGCAGTAGTGGCTACAACAATAGTAGAAGCCAATGAGGTCACAACAATAGCATGGTCAACAGATCATGTAAAGTGAGGGGTTTGTGGCATTCCAAGGTTGAACCTCACTATGTTTTCATATTCTTCAAAGTTTGCTGGGTTGACCTCCCAAATTCAGTGAGCTCTAATGTCTCTGGTGAGCTTGATGTTTAAAGCCAGAGCAAGCTTATGTGAATGCAGGAAATTCTTGTCAAATTTGAGATTATTTTTGAGATCGTCCATGGCAATGAACTGGCCCAGCACTTCAACCTCCTCAGCCTCTAATGCTAGTTTCTCCTTGCTAGCTCCAACTGCAAAATGAAACAAAATGTCAAAATTAAATAATAAAATATGAATTCTTGCAAGCTCACACATTCTCAGCTCGCTTACTAGAAGTAAGAATGAAACCTAAATTGTGAAGATGATGTAGAAATGGGCAAGAAACATAAAACTAGTGGGTTTTATAGTTTCCCATGTCAGACTTGCCCTTAGCAATACTTTGTGGCAAGATCCTCTTGGGCTGCCAAGCTGTCAGGTAGTAAATCCCACCATTTTGACTCATGCCCTTGATGCTATACAGATAGCAGAGAACCCTTACCGAATGAGGAAGGAGATTATTCCTAAGGTATAAGAGGGCAAAGGAGGTGAGCTAGGAGCAAGAATTTGGTGGGAGCTAAAAAAGGCAGAGTTTCAGTTTATTCAACAGATCTACAATGTAAGGATGGACTGGGAACCTAAGCCTAACAGTAAGATGGTAGGTGCTAATGGTAAGAAATTCTAAAGAAAGATAAGCTACATGATTGTTAGGTGAAGGTGTCATAATGCGGTAGCCCTTGGGGAAATGGTATGTTTCAACTATGCTCCTGAGCTCATCAAGCTTTATGGTAGAAGAGTGGTGAATAAACATCATGTTGTTTGGAGACCTCTGACTCCTATCATCCTACTAGCCCTCAGTGGGATCAGGACAAGAGACAAACCTCTTAGCAACCTTGCCACTCCTAAAGGTCACTTCATCTACAAAACGCAACAGCTCCCTGCTTCAAGCTGGAGAGTCAGAATCATCAGCACTCCCTACCTAGTGACCCCGGCATCTATGAGCTACCATTTACATGGAAAAGGAAATAGTCAGGTCATTACAAGCAGACCATACCTAAAAGCTAAAGCTACTAGGGAATATCCTATATAGTAGGTCACACACACCTCATATAATCACATCTATGACCCATACCACTAAAAACATTGGGGGCTCGACCAATAAGCCTATTAGGTCACTAAAACTAGGGAGACAAATAAAAGGCTAAACTCGACAATCTATGACCTCAAGACCTACAGGCATTTTATCAAACAAATGGCACATTGATTTTTACAAACAACAAAAAATGAGCAAATAAACACACTACATAATCAACCAGCAAGAAAAAATTTCCTAGCAATAAACAAGTGCACACTAGTAAACCAAGCAACCAAATATTAAAAACCCACAAAGCAAAGCATTCATGAAAAGCAAAAGCTCAAAACTAAGGTTGTGTTCAGAAAACTTGCTAAATCAATGGAACAAGACAAGTCCAGAAAAAAGTACGGTGAGCATGATCAATCTTCGACAACCCGAATCCAAAGGTGGCTATTGCAGACTTGGTGAAGTGGAAAAGATGAAGAATGGTGGTATCTGGTTGAGAGCTTGAAAGACAAGCGAGAAGCAACGCTGGTTTCAAAAGTGAGAGGAAAAAATGGTTTTCTTCGTCTTATACAACTCGATCAAGCCTTATCGATAGATTTGGGGACTAATTAACTACCCCTGATCTGATAGTCTAATGAATAGCAAGGCTTTATCACTGCCACAATGATGGCTATGGGAAAATGCATGCATTTAATGTGGTAAAGATGGAATGGGACCAAAGTTCAAACAACGGCATAGCAAATCACAGTTGTCAACCTTTACTAGTAAACTACAGCTCCCAGTCCACAGATCGTATTGAGAGCTAGGGGCTAATGTTATGGGTATTTTTGGAACTGCACAAATGGGCTGGTAAAATCCCAATGAATAGACTCAGCTAATAAGGGCCCGACTCATCCAGGATTAAGGTCACTGGACTAAGACATCAGGTCGTCAAATGCGAGCTCAACTCATTGGTCAACATGGGTCAAAACAACAACCTCAGGTCATTGAGATCAAGGTTAAGATCGTAGATCGAAGCATGCATCTCCAACCATCAATCCAGGAAAATCTATTCAGTTTCCTATTTTAATGGGAATCTGTTATTATCTATTATGTAATCCTAATAAAGTCATAATACTTATCTGTTATAGATTTACATTCAAATTGTAACCCCCCAACCATTATAAAAGGGGATGAAATCATTATACATGTCATAATCAATCAACAGATATAAATACTCAGTAAAAAGACTGAGAAATAAAGTAACTATGGACATAAAGCATTGCACTTGAGCAAATTATGTTAAAAACTTCTGGTGTATCCATGTTCTTCCTCTCTCATTCTTTTTACATTTAATTTGCAGTTTAGGGTTTCCATACTTTTTGGTTAACCGAATTCGCACGTCAACATGCATGGATGTCAAGGTATGAAAAAATTCACATTTGAAAGATACAGTTAAAATCTATAAAAGAATTATAAGTAATTATTAAGAATTCTTGATATATAAATAAGTGTTTGCATGAATTAGACTTAATCTTTTTGGTTTTGCTGGCCTTGATAAAAACTTTACCATAACATGTATTGTAGTCTAAGGTTAGTTATGTTTGATTTACTGTGTTTAAAAACTTTTACTCATTATCTATCCTAAATGTCATAGCCCAAAAAAAGAAATCCTAAATTTGATTTTAAAAAAATTCAAAATTATGTTTGGATTGACTCGTGTGGAATGCAGTTCGGTCAAACACATCTTAATTATTTTTTCACAGATTTTTTTTTACTTGTGAAAAAAAAAGGGAGCTCACTGGAAAGAATGTAATTTAAAAAACTAAAAATAGAAATCCTAATTGGTGCTTTATTTATTTCGTAGGGTATCATGAAATTGCCTTTGCCCCGCGAAGTCTAAATGGGATGTGAGATATAGACGTTGGACTCAACGGCTATATTTTTCTTCAAACTCTAATACACTTCCGTCTTAGATGTCTCTGAATCTATCATCGTCACCTTCAAAATTGAACTACTTGGCATTTTCTCACTTTTTTTTTTCTCAGCATCCAAACAGTAAAAGAATCTTTAGTCTATATAACTCTTTTCACTTTGGGTACTCACATTTATGACACCTACACCGTCATCAAAATCAAATCACACAACCCATTTAAAGACTCCGCAATCCAAGCATCGGATCAATTTCAATGGCATGAAAGCACACCCATCTCCGAATCCCAACATGGCCGCTAAGGATTGCCATCCAGAGCACCCAGTTGAAGTAATTGCAAGAATTCGCGACTATCCTGATCGAAAAGAAAAGCCTTTATCTGTTCTTCAGATCAATTGCAACTCGCGGTCCGTGCCGATTTTGGGTACAAACATTTCACCCTTGATGGGGTTTCTTTGTCTCAGGAAGGAGTTAGATGAATTGTACAAGAAATTTGTGGTATCAAGAATAAATGGTGTAAAGCTGGGCGAGAAATGTACAATTATGTACGTTCCAACGGGTTCGGAAAAGAGTCATACAATGTTTGGGAGTTCAAAGCAGACTGGGATTGTTTATAGGTCTTTGAAAAATATTCTTGGAGACGGGGATGAAAATAGTGATTTAAAAGGTCTTGGATTGGGAACATTTGTTAAAGTAACTGTTCTAGAGATTTATAACGAGGAGATTTATGATTTATTGTCAACTAATGGTGGAGGATGATTAGGATTTGGATGGCCTAACTATAGTGCTTCTAAGGTAATATATAGAGGAGATTTATGATTTATTGTGAACTAATGGTGGAGGAGGATTAGGATTTGGATGGCCTAAATGCAGTGCTTCTAAGGTAATATATATATATATATATATATATATATAAAGCTAACTAAAATGAAATAGAGATCGTAATAGAATTACAAACAACTTTTATTAATGAAAGATAACTTACAAGTTAGCAAGGACTCTGGTATTCCAGAAAATGTTTGCAAGAGAGTTGGTAGCTTGGTGAATCAAAAGCATGCCTTACAAATGGGGAAGGGGAAACATTTAAAGGGAAATTTTGCTACTGTAGTCTGATGGAAATAAAGAATCCGCACTATTTACTACAATGGCAGATGGAAAAATGAAATTTGCTTTATTTTAAATTGGCAAATTTCTCCTTTTCAAAATTTGTCAGATATCAGAAGCCAATTCATCCACATGTGCTAACAGTGAATTTGAATTTAATTTAGTTGGAATATCATGTGCATTTACCGACAATAAATTTACATTTGCTTACATTTAATTTGGTTGAAATTTGGCTTACATTTCATTTGGTCAATGTGCTGACACAAGATTTGTTCATCTAAAATTTAGATTGCTTTTAATCTTCTACCAGGTCTATCCCAAAGTAATCATCCTCATTTGATTGGGCAAAATCTTCCTCTTCTTCTCCTGGATCAATTGTACTGGAAGAGCTAGATTTTGTTGGTTGTCCCTTGAGTTGAAGGAGAACTTCTTAGAGTTTTTCAACATAATCCTCCTTAGATGATATTGCAACTATGACAGCAGCAATATTGGATTTGTCTTAGAGAAATTGGCTCGATTCTTCCTTCATGTTTTTGTGATAATGAGGATCCTTCGTTCATGTTTTTGTGACAATGAGGATATTTTTCGAACCACTTCAAGATTTGATATTTGTGTGCCTTGTGAACCTGATTATAAGATGCCCACCATTTGACTACTCCAGTTTGATAAAGGATCGAGACTTTCAAGAATTAATTCTCCTTGGAGTATTGATACTTCTAGAAATATATCCAAGGCAAACCAATTTTTGAATAAAATTGGAGAAGGATGGGAAAATTCCTATAGTTCAAATTATCAAAATAAGATTGGAACGTATCCGAACCTTCATTGACATTAGTTGGAAAAATTTCTGGAACAAGATCAAAAATATCCCACCAAGTAAAAAACCAAATTAGAAATTTGTACTTAGTATTCTGATTGAAAAAGAAAACCAAGTCTGCATATGATTTTCATTTTGAAAATATAGCGTATGATACTAGGCTTGTATGTAGTCCCAGTATGTATACCTTATTGGATCATAAGTTTTAGAAAATCTTTTGCATATAGAAGGATTTTGATTCCAATCAGTGATTGATAAAATTTTCTCAATTCTAAAAGTAAAATGAAATATAAAATTTGGTTCATCTTTCCTGACCTAATAATTAATAATCACTGATTTGGTGTCAATTAAGATAAACTCATAAAATTCTCTTGTTTTTGAAAGATTTGTTAGTAGTTTGGAAGAAATTTGGTTATGACAATTTTGGGATTTTCATGCCATATCTAGTTCCATTTGAAGGATTTTCTCCTTTCTAGATTTGGGAAAGTATTTGGCCTATGTTTTGATGGGCTTAGGATCAGTTTCAATCAAAGATTTGGATGATGAGCCAATTGTGGTCATCTATTTGGATTTCTGAGCTATTATTTGGTTTAATTTGGATTTGGCGATAAGGAGGGGTTTATTCTCATCACTTTCTTCATCTGCAATGTCTACTCAAGATTTCTTGGTCGATAAAGCTAGAGGTTTTTGAATTTATTCAACAATTACTTGTAGATTTTCAATTGGTAAATCCATTTTCAGTGGAGAAATTGGAAGTGAGGAGATTTGGGTGGAAGCAATAATATTAGCCTACAAAATAGTGATTTGAAAGGTCTTGGATTGGGAACATTTGTTCAAGTGACTATTCTGGAGATTTATAATGAGGAGATTTATGATTTATTGTCAACTAATGGTTGAGGAGGATTAGGATTTGGATGGCCTAAAAGCAGTGCTTCTAAGGTAATATATATACATATATATATATATATTCCATAGTTGCTGTGTTTTGATTTTTTTTTTATGTGTGAATCACCACTGCATAGTCAGGTTATAGCATTGCTTTGATTGAATAGAAACATGAAAAATGAGCAAAGGAGGGAAAATTTTCTACTGATTTGGATTTATAAATTATGGTCATCAGCATCCTGAAACCTCATATTGAAATGAAAAGAAGTCTATGCGGCCTATTATCTATACTCTAATCTAAAAAAGAAAGATTGGAGGCTATTTCCAATCTCTAATAATCAGGATCAGGTAGAAATATATTAGTATTCACTGATTCACAGCAGGCTGGAAGTCCTTTGTTTCTTACTAATGAAATTTCACTTGTAGGTGAAACTAGAAGTGATGGGGAAGAAGGCTAAGAATGCAACCTATATATCTGGAAATGAAGGAAGGAAAATCTCGGAAGAAATTCAGAAAGTCGAGAAGCGAAGGATTGTAAAAAATACACTTTGCAATGAAAGGAGTTCTCGAAGCCACTGCATGGTACTTTTCGTTTATGTGGAATTGGAAATTAGCTCGCCCAAAATTTGTTAGTTGTCCTTGGTTGGTACTGACATATCTTGCTACATTAATAGATAATCCTCGATGTTCCAACAGTCGGAGGGTGGCTGATGCTTGCAGATATGGCAGGATCAGAAAATATTGAACAAGCTGGTCAAATTGGATTTGATGCAAAAATGCAGGTAATATTTTTGTTCTACCTATCTTCTTTGATGTTGTTAGTGTTGAAGTTCTCTATTAGTGATTTTACTGTCATGCCAATGATTACTCCCTCGTTGAAATTGTAGACTGCAAAGATCAATCAAGGATACATAGCACTAAAGAGTGTGGTTGAGTCCATTGGAAATGGTGATTCACATGTGCCTTTTAGGGACAGTAAACTTACAATGCTTCTTCAGGTAATCCACGTTATTACTTGAGTCAATTTCTGAATTCTTGTGTGATGTCATTTCAAATTTGATCAATGTAAGAATATGTTTAATATGAAGGATACCTTTGAGGATGATAAGTCGAAAATCTTAATGATACTTTGTGCAAGTCCTGATCCTAAGGAGATCCACAAGACAATGACTACTCTTGAATATGAGGCAAAAGAAAAATGTATTGTTCGAGGCCCTCTTACGCCAATTAAGGATGGTGACTCTTCTTCAGTTGTCATTTTGGGGTCCAGAATTGCTGCCATGGGTGAATTTATCTTGAAACTACAAATAGAAAGCAAGTTCAGAGAGAAAGAGAGAAATAAAGCACACAAAAAGCTTATGAAGGAAGAAGAAGAAGTTGCTGTATTAAGGACTAGACTGGAACTTATAGAAGTTAAAGGAACTACTGCAAGCAAGGAGCATGTAAACTTGAAGGTAAATGAACGGACAAACTTTCTGAAAAAAGAGTTGCAAAAGAAATTGGAAGAATTTCAACGAATGACTAACGAATATGTTGCATTGGAGAGGAGGAGAATGGAAGAAAGGATACGGCAGAAGCAGGAGGAAGTTGAAATCCTAAGGAAAAAGACTCGAAGAAGTTGAGTTTCAGCTACGTTGCTCAAGGAATGGATGTAGTGAAGAAAGTGAATGCAAGGGAATGAAATCAAGTGGCTTTGCAAAGAGACTATTGCATATATATAAAAGTAAGGATGATCCCAGTATGGTGAAATCAAAGGATTTGGACATGGATGATCAAGAGCCACTGGCTCGTGAAATAAGAATTGTTGGTGGGGTTATGTGCAAGAGTGATAACAATTTCATTCAAGACATTCCAAATCAGACTCATTCAAACTCATTGATTCAGACAATGGATCTTGATGTTTATGCACCAAAGTTGGTGAAATAGGATACCTTAGCACGGCATATGAAGAAGAAGAAGAAGAACAGGACCATGAAGAGAGAGGGGAAGATGAAGAAGTGGACAAAGAAGTCATATAGGAGAAGAGGATATGTTCAGTTGATAAACTTAGCAGCCATCAATCTCTACAACACAAGCTCTTTGACAAACAGGGCCAAGAAAAGTCCAAACCGGGATGATAATTGTTTGTTAACATTGTAAATTTGTAATTATAATGCGTTTCTATCTTCATTACTTTAAATGTGAAAGAATGAGTATTCTTCAAGCTTTTTAGGTGAAATTATAAACTTTTTTTAGTTATTTTTGTTTGATATTTACACTTATGATCATATTATTTGATAATTTTTGCTTAATCTTATAGCAATTCGATAAATGTATATATTTATCATTTAAAAAGGTATCTCAAAAACTTTAAGAAAAAATATATATTTATTTTTTATTAACAATTCTCATAGTCAACCTCGAGTCAAGTTTTACATTTTAATTTAAGTTAAATTTTATGGATTAATTCAAAAAAAAAATTAATAATCAATTCACCTAAAATGAATAGTAGGAAGGATAAAAAAGATACGAGAAAAAATTGGTGAAAAATATTTAAAAATAATTAGAGTGTGAAATAGATAATTAAATATGACAAGTTTGATTTTTAGAAAAAAAATATACTTAAATAAGGTTAATTCACGAAAATGTTTTAAAAATGGAGTGTTTATAAATAAAAAAGAAAGAAAGAAAGACCGGCAATAGCCTCACCCACCCATCATGTGGATAGATTATTAGTTTTTTCATTCATCTATTTATACTCTTATTTTAAAATAATATTATAGATTCTCCTTACTTAAATTATTTTTATTAAATTAAATTTGTCATTAATATATTATCTATTCACACTCTTAATTTCTTTTATGTCCATACATTGTAATATAAAAAATTAAATATTTCATGATTTTTTAATTTTTAACTTTTTTATTAAAACATTTTAAGCATTTTCTAGATGCATGTTTTTCTTTTATAAAATTGTAACATCTTATTTATTTGTTATGTTTAAAGTATATACAAAAATTTAACCTTTTTTTTTAAGTTACAAGTTATATATACGCGCACGCGCACACACACACAGAGGCTGACTATTTCATTTTAGTTTTATACATTTACTTGTCATACTTAGCGAGCAATTAGTACTTAGAGTCTTCCGACTAAATTTTTGTTATTTTTCTTAATCTTTTGAGAGTTAATCTTGAGTTTAAGTGAATATGTCAATATTTTACAGTATTTAGATCCTTATATTTAACATCAAGTAATTAGATTCGTGCTTTGTAAGAAAAAACAAATGAAAAATCAACCTTAGGACCCAAGATTGATTTTCAATGAAAAAAAAATGATGAAAATTTGAGTTTTATTATCTTGTCACGTGGTTAGGAAACCAGCCCCATTTCAATGGATTAATAGATATACATTATGAAAACACAAAAGATTTAAAAAAAAAATTAAAGGTGTTAATCTTTCTTTCACTTTGTTTTGCATATTTAGTTGACTGAAAATGTGACTATACTGATTTGAATTGAT
>JANHAO010009651.1:0-18220 GCA_026873985.1 Saraca asoca
TAGTATATAAAATTAAAAAAAATTATTAATTTTTTTTATTTTTAATGGTTCCAACGGATATTCACAAATTGATAATTTTTTTAAAATTTTGAAAAAAATTAAAATAAAACAAAATTCTAACAGAATATTCCAACGAAATATTTCGTTGGAATTAAATTTCCAACAGATTATATCATTGTGAATTCCGTTGGAATAATTACTCCAACGGAATTATTTCGTTGTAATTTCCGTTGGAATTAGTATTCTGTGAGAAATCCCAATTGGTATTCCAACGGTATTTTTCCATTGGATTTTTCGTTGGAGTAAAAAATTCATTGGACAATCCGTTGGAATTGTAAATTCCAACGAGGGGTTTTCCAACGGACGTAATACGTGAGAATTTTCGTTAGAATTTTGATTTCCAACAGATTTTCCCCACAATTCCAAAGGATTTGTTCCGTTGGAATTTTACAAAATTCTTGTAGTGACTTAATGCAGACTTTGAAACCTTTTACCTTTTGCTGCTTAAATTTGAATATAAAAAATGTTTATTAATAGTTTATCACTTATTTAATTATTAAAAATTATAATAATCAAATTGACTCTATATATAAGTGGTAATTCATTTTTTTTTCTGAATTATAAGGCTTTGTCACTAATTTGTAGCTGGTTTGGGATAACAAAATTAGAAAGATTTTTAGGGGAGGGAGATTGAAAGCTGGTTTGTAGAAATGTCACTAAAAAGTTGTTTCGAGAATTGTCCTTTTGTTTCTTTTGATAGGATAAATACATCAAGGCGGAGTGAACTCATGTGTAAAATGCAAGTTTATAATTTTAAAACTTTTCCACTTAACAAGAATAATTAATAGATATTTAAAAGGTTAAGTAAATAATATATAAAGATAAGCAATTAAAGTGTATGAAAAGTAAAAAAAATAAAGAGAGAGAATGATAACATTAATGTATAAAGGTATGATTGTTCAAAAGGATAATCGTCCCCTTGGGTATATTTCTTTCTCTCTCAGCTCAAATCCAACCTTAAGTATTATCTACTAGCATTTTTTCTTCGAGTATCCTTTACAATTTTTCTCACTTGACCTTTTAAGGTATAAACAATTCTATCTCTTAACTTGAGAATTTTCTAACCTCACATTAAGGCACAATTCCTAACTATAAGGTTTCTAAAAATATATTACTCATATCCAACTCCTATCTAGTGAACCTTTGTAAAACTCAAGAATAAAAAAGAATTTGCCTTAAAGAGACTACAATGTTTTTTAAACTCTCACAAGAGTAGATTTACAAATGAATATAAAGAAGACTTAAAGAATATTAGGAAACTTAGAGAGAGAAGTTTTCTAGATAGGGAAGAAGATTTGCTTGAATGATATGTGTTGAAGTGAAGAGCATCTTCTTTTTTATAGATGAGCTTGACACTAAAGAGCACATTCATCAACTTGGGATACAAGTCAAGTAGCTTACTCTTCAGTGTTAAGTTACTTTCAATTAAAGGCTTTGGAATTAGAGCAATTAACTCTTTCAGTTTGTTGTCATTATTTGTCAATGGCTTTGCAATAGCAACAACTTGCTCTTTCAGTTTGGAAAGCAACCTCTAATGAGTTGTCATAATCAATGGTACAAGGCTAGCCTATTTGCTTACTCTTTTAGGGATTGTCCAACTGTATTGTATTTTATCGAGTCAGCATGAGGTGCAAATGGATCAAAGAGCAACCTGTAAAATTAGTTTTCTACAGAACTGTAGTGTTGTAGTGTGTCAAGCTGTAAAGAGTAATCTACACAAAAATGATTTTTTTTAAGACTTTTTAAAATAAATAAAACTTTTAGCACAAATCTAGAAAGTTAGTATAACATATATACGAGGTAATTTATGCCAAAATAGTGAAATATCTCAATAAGAACAATTTTCATAACATTGAAAGTTCTAACATATTAAAAAAGCAACTAGTCTGAACATAATTAAATGTGTACACCAATAAGCAAAGAGTAATCACAAGCATATAGTAGACTTGACTGCTAAACATTGTAGGCTTTATCACTGAAACTAAGGGCAATTAGCATATAACCAGATTTAAAGCTTACAATTTCATCCTTAGCAAGGAATCATTAGCTGAGCCTAGCTTGATGTTGTCATTATCTAAGTATCAAGGAACAATTGGTTTAAAGAATTAATTTTATTTTGCAATAGACTTAAGCCAGTAAGAGATTTGGCTTAGAAAAGCAAAGAGCCTTAGGTTATAGTACTATAGTAGCTAAAACCAGTTAAGTACTTCATCATCAAACATAATTTGACACACACCTTTGATTAATCATGCATGATCGATTGCTTATTAAGGCAGAAGGTTAAAATAACTCATTCTTTTTGAAAGAGTAAATATGTTGTTGTAACTCGTCAGTAAATAATAAAAAAAAATTGAAATCTGATGGATCATAATGAATGTTTTAAATTTTACATTGTGGTCAAAGCATAAATTTTCCTTTTTCTGGTGAATTAAAGTGAGTATCTAAATGTTTTTTGTGGGCCAAAATGCAATTTGCCCCTTTTTTATCATTTTTTTCTTTTTCCCTTCTTTTTCTTTTCTTACAATGACCCCCTCAATGTCTTGTATCCATTTTTTTTTCTGAAAAGTTCCTTGTTTCCTAAAGCCCTTCCCCTACTATTGGTCTTCTTTCTTCTTTTCTTCTTCACCATCTGGCAAGCTAGTGCTTCCTTTCTTCTTTCTTCCACCTCTCCAGCTTCTCCCTTCACCAACTAGCTTAATAGACTCGTCCCTTTTTTCTTTCAGCATCCTTTCGCTGAAAGCAAGCTAGCTTCTTGGCAGTTCTTCCATCAATAGCTCTCTAGACAACTTACAATTGGCTTGTTCCTTGCTTGGCATTGGAGTTGCTAAAATAGAGCTTAGAGGCCATCTTATACCGTTCTGCTTCATCTGGTGGCTCCATTTCTTTGGTGAGGTCTATCTTTTTAGTCAGGTTTACTCATGGGCCTGATCCTTTTTCGACCAAACCAGCTCCTCTTAGGTTACTATAAACTAGTCTATCTTCTTCCCTTCATTTGGTCAGTTGGTGGTAAACCCTTGTACACTCCTTTCAATGGGTTTTAATTTAAATCTGAAATAGATTATTTGAAGATTGGATGAAGATCTGGTCATCAAGGTTTAGGCTATAAAAAAAGCGAGAGAGAAAGTTTTTGGAATCACGTTGCTGTTTGAGGTTATCTTATTGTTCAAGGTGAGTAGATAGCCCTACTCTTCTTGTGAATCCCTTATTACAAAGACATTAATTTTGTTACTTTGAATATCAAAATTTCTGAATACCTGGAATATTAAAGGTAATTTTCCTTGAAATTATAACCATATGTTGCATATATATATATATATATATATATGAAGATGAATTACTATAGCATATCTACTCTTTCCATATTGATTACTGCTTATGGAGCTTGTGACTGAATTATTTTACTATATCAGATTTTTAAAGTCATTAAACTATATGTTACTCATTACGAATGACAATGTCTTTTGATCAATGAATTTATGAACTGATTGGAACTTGCTATTTATTTTTGAATACATATCATATTATGACATATTTTGTCAATTGATTATTTTTGAAAACCTGAATCCATTGGAAATTCCTTTAGAGAACTTACAAATGCACTAGTGATTAAAATTATATCTATTAGAGGAATAAGAGGAGTATATTTGTTAGGAGCATAAGGTGTATAACAATATCTGATATCTATTAGGTATGGTTACCTTTAGAAATTATCCTATGTGAATATTTGAAAATTTCAATAGATCTTAATGATTTTCTTATGTTTATAACATGATGAATATTTCTCATAATGTTATACTCTACTTTATATTTTAACTTGGTGATTATTATATGTATTGTTTGATTTCTTAGACAAATTGAAGCTTTTGAACTTTCAAACCATTTTTAAAAGTGTTGATTATATCCTCGCAAATGTATGTTTCTCTACTTAAATTCTAAATATAAATTGCAAACTAAATTTTGGTTTTCCAAGAGATTATCTACTCATTGAGTTTTTGTGAAACTCACCTTGTTTTCTTTCCTATTTTTCAGATCCTAAAGCCACCCCCACCATTCACCCTTATCCATCTGGTTTAGAGTCTACTCCTTGATTAAGTTGATTCCTTCCTACGGAGCTTAAAGGTATATTGATGGGGTGATTTTTGGTAGTTGGTATAGTTGAGGTGTGCATGTCTCTTGTCAGATTGTTGCCTAGTAGGTTGTATATATTGTGTTGTCTGGGCTTCTATAGTTTTGGTTTTTATTGTATAGGTTATGTGTAGGACATGCAACCCTTATTTGATGTACTAACCTAAAGCCCTGGGGTCCAAAAAATAGAGGAAACTTTGCCGGATTTTTGTTAGAAATCTAATGAATTATTTGATAAATGCATCTGTCTAGAATTATTTCATGTTAGAGTTATGTCATATCTGGAAGGTTACTACATTATTAGGCTTGTAGGGGGTTTCCTATCAGTGACCTTTGATGTCGGTCATGTGTCGTGGATCAAGGCATGACAAAGTTAGTATTAGAGCATGGTTTAGAGTCTAGGTGTGTGATTAGGAGTTTCCAACTACCAAATTGGAATAGACATACTGAGTTCGTGTTAGTACACTCGAGAGCATAAAACATGAATAAGGATATGTGGATGCCCATACCATGAAATATGTTGAAAATCTCTGTAATTCCTAGATCTTTGATTCATACTTATATAAACATATCTGAATATTGCTTAAACAAATCCTTCTGTTTGATAATAGGGAGATGCCACCCAAAACTAGGTTCTTGGCTCATATTGGATGTCGATCTGAAGAAGCATCTGAGAAAGCTTCTCACGAACTGTCTTTTTCACCATCACTACCTCAAAGCAAAGGTAGAGCTAGGGGTCAAAGCTGTGCCAAGGGCCACGGTAGGGTTGCACATAAAAAAGTGTAGCTAGAAACTTTCCAACCTGAAATAGATACTCCTTCCACTCCTAGAGCTTCAGCTGGCACATCCACTTCAAATGCCCCAACGTGGGCCACAAATTTATAGAGAGCCATAAAGGAGTTTGTTAATGAACTAACTTAATAGAAACTTTAGAGATAGAGGTAGGAAGTGCCGAAAGCACATTTGCCTCCATCCCCTCCACCTCCTACAGTGCCGACCCCTATGAATTTTAGAAATTATTTGCAAGAGTTTCAGAAGCTCAAGCCTCCTTGATATTCAGGCATTAGGTCATCGGTAGACCTTTTTCTATTTCTAGACTAGATTGAGTGATTATGGTAGGTTCTTGAATGTTCAGAAGACATTGCTATAAGGATGGTTGGATTCTAGCTAAATGGATTCATTGTAGACTGGTATCGAGGTTAGGAAAACCGTGGGTCAATGGGGGAAAATAGTGAACACATAGGAAATGTTTCATGTAGCTTTCCTATAGCAATTCTTTCGGGAAGGGCAATGGTACACTAAATTATAGGAATTCCATACTTTGAAGCAAAAAAGGTTGACAATTTTTGAATATGCTACCCAGTTCCTCCACTTATCTTAGTTTGCAAGACATATGATCCTCATGGAGAGGGACAAAGCCAAGAAATTTATTGATGGCCTTAATGATATTTACTTCGATCTTATTCAAGTCTTTGAAAACACCACATATGAGTAAGTGTATAATCAAGCTATAAAGTCAGAAGTGAGATTTATGGAAAGAAAAAAGGAAAGAGAAGCTCAAGGCGGTGCCTGAAAGAAATCAAGATTTAAGGGTGTCAGTGGAGATTCTAGAAGACCACCATCCTGAGCTTCCAGTGCACCTCCCTCCTAGAGGCCTGACGTATAACCTCCCCCATGGAACTTGGGCATGGGTAATCCGAGTAAAAGATCAATAGGTGCTACTGCTTTAAGCCATCACCCTTCTAAGGGATCTAGTTCTAGTTATCTTACTTTGGTTAGAACTGAGGTGTTGGGCTATGTCAAACTTATGAAAAAATTCATTAAGGAACTTGCAGATGAGAAACTAGAGCTTGCTTCTAATATGGTCAAATAAGCCATATAGTGAGACATTGCCTTTATTTGATAGCCTTGCCTAGTGGCATTAGGGCCACAAATGTGTCAGGTGTGTCAGGAAATGTCTTGCCTCGATCTATAACATCTATGAGACCCCCACTATCTGAGGTTACGGGGAGAGGGGAAGGTAGAGGATCAGTTAGTAGAGGTCATGATAGTGGACACAGAGTTATTGTGAGAGTGTATGCCTTGACTAGGCAGGGCGCCTAGGCTTCCAGTGCTATAGTTGCAGATACTTTGTTAGTTAACTCTATTCTAGCTTACGTGCTATTTGATCTGGGTGCTACTCACTTATTTATCTCGACCTATCCAGTATTGCGGCTTATTAAACCCCAACTCCCTTTAGAGTCACAGCTGTTAGTATCTACTCCTTTGGGCCAGACAATGATCGCTTGTGACATGATTTCTTCTTGTGACATTGATGTGTGTGGAACTGTTTTGCTTGTTGACTTGATTATGTTAAACATAGTTAATTTTGATGTTATCTTGGATATGGATTAGTTATCAACACATCATGTATGCATTGATTGTCATAATAAACTAGTTGTTTTTATGTACTAGATAGAAAAGTCCTTCTGCTCCAAGGAGATAGGAGTGAAATTCTTGTTAATCTTATTTCCGCCTTGTGTGCTAGGAAAATAATGAGGAAAGGATGTGAGGCTTACCTGGCATATATCCAGGATACAGAACCAATGGAACAAAAAGCAAAAAATGTACCAGTGGTTCAGGAGATTTTAGATGTCTTTTCTGAAGAACTACCTGGGATGCCACTCGAACGAGAAGTTGAATTCTATATTGACATTTGTTGATGGTGAAATTTGGTTCGTGCGGAAAACTCAAAATTTAGCTAACGGGGAGGAGTTCAGGGATCTAATACTACTTCTAAAGTGCAGAAAAAGATAGACCGAGAGGAAGAAGGGATGGAGAGACAACGAGTTTAACGTGGTTCAGGTAAATCCGAGTAGTACCGAACCCTACGTCCACGATAGAGATTTTATTGATGTATTGAGAAATGATTTTAGCAGAGTTTCTGCTTATAGAGTTGGCCTCTTCTCCCCCTCCTCTTTTAATAATGCAATCTTATTTATAAAGGAAGGAGGAGTTACATGCATTAATTACAAGTTACAGTTGTGTTATATCAAGCTATAAATGGAAAAGACAGTAAAAGGCTACAAACTAGCCATTACTGAATGTAGGCTGTAGGGTAAGCCCCCTTAGGCTAGCTGTAGACCTGAGCTTGTCAGCATCTGCAGCTTGGTGCAGTTACACCAAGTGAGATGCTGGACATCCTGAGCGAGAATTCCTAGCTCAGGGACATCATAGGAATCAGTGTAGCAAGGTAGCAGGCTCGAGCAGGGTGCTTGACTGTTCAGCGAGCAGGTCTTGTGATCTTTTTGCTGAGTCGCTACCTCGCTAGGCGAGGGCTTGCTCCTCAAGATAGTGCTAGGATAACTTCGTTATGCCACTTTCTGATGGGCAAAGTGAAACTCACTGAGTGCCTTTGGTGCGCCCGGGGCTTATAAGTTCTCGAGGTCATTTTTGTATATAACATAAGCCCCCCAACTCTCGATTTGCTTTATGGACTAGGAGTTGTAAGCTTTCGAGGCTTGATTCATATCTTTAGTCAGTGTCCTTCTTTGATCGAAGTGTCATATCAGATGTCTTTCTGTTCTGCTTTAGGCCATGCTTTCTTCTGTTTGCCATTTTTGGCCATTGGTGTGGCATTCCCATTCTTTTCGGGCCGTTGGATGAAGATCAGGACAAATGTCTTCTGGATTCTTCAAAGGGCCAAGTGGGTCTTTTTGCTGTATAAGCTTTCTTTCTCTTTGAATACTATAACCAGATGCTTTGTGCATTACTATATGTACACTTCCGATGATTAATGAAATGCTCCTTTTTGCTAATCGGCTGTGCTTTATTTTCATGATTGCTCAATCTTTTGTGAGTGAGAGAGGGGTCGCATGCAAGCTACGCTCGAGGAGTCTCATTCGAGACATGAGAAATTCATCCACATGAGAGTTGTGGGAAATTCATGTGAAAGTTACAATGGTTTTGTTTTAGTTTCTTGGTGTCGTAATGGGCTGGTGGCTAGGTTTTTGTTTTGTTTAAGTTTTCGTAGCCACGAGGTAGGCTCAGGGCCGTCTCACCCTTGGGCGTTGTGAGGTAGGCTCAAGGCCATCTCACCCTCAGTTTTATTTTCAAAGCCACGAGGTAGGCTTAGGACTGTCTCACCCTTGGGCGTTGCAAGGTAGGCTCAAGGCCGTCTCACCCTTGGTTTTGTTTTCAAAGCCATGAGATAGGCTCAAGGCTGTCTCACCCTCGGGCATTGTGAGGTAGGCTTAAGGCTGTTTCACCCTCAATTTTGTTTTCAAAGCCATGAGGTAGGCTCAAGGCTATCTCACCCTCAGGGTGTTACGAGGTAGGCTCAAGGCTATCTCACTCTCGATTTTGTTTTTGAAGCCACGAGGTAGGCTCAAGGTCGTCTCACCCTCAATTTTGTTTTCAAAGCCATGAGGTAGGCTCAAGGCCATCTCACCCTCAATTTTGTTTTGGTTTTGTTGTAGCGAGGTGAAAATCATTCACTGTAGTGAGATTAAACAGTAATGTTATAGCGAGGTAAGAACCATTCGCTGTAGTGAGATTGCAATGACGGAGTGAAAACTCTTTGTCTAGATAATGCTTGGCCAATCGGTAACTTACATTAATTCAATGTACAATAGTTGATACAATTAGTCACCATTTATGACAACTAAATGCTACAGGATTAGAATATGGTTCTGATGGAGGGCTCAGGCTCTTGGGTGGCAACTCGCTGAGCCTGCTGAGCACGCTGTCCCAATGGTCTTACCACATAATCCTGTAGTCGACCTCTTCTAATGAGGTCTTCTAATCCTGAGGTGGTGTGTCCAGCCTCATTATGATAAACACAAAATCTGCTTTGGTCTCTAGACTTGATGGGTACCCTCAATGGTTTGGGCGTTCTGAAGTCCTCATTGTGCCTTTCTGTGGTAAAGATTTATCCTGTGTGTCTGAAAAGATGTTATAGCTCTCGAAGTGACCTTCAGGTCGCTGAGGCTTTACCTTCTTCGCAAGATGAGCAATGGGGTTGTTATGACTCTCGCTACCCCTCTTGTGGCTCGCGATAGGACCACTATGGCTCGCTTTATGCTTGGGTTCCTTCGTTCCGAAGGATTCTTCCCATCTTATTTGTTTGGTTGCTCGATCATAGAATTTGCCAAGGTCTCGAGCGGGGGACTTATAGAGGCTTCGGTACAATTTACCGTCTTTACGAAGTCTCGCTGAGATAGCTGTTAAGATGCTTTCCTCCAAGGGATTCTCTACGGAGTTGGCCTCGTGCCTAAATCAAGCTATGTAGTCTTTAAATGGCTCATCCTTGCATTGGAAAATCATCACAAGATGGCAAGGAGGCACGAGTTGTTTCATCAGTGCCTGGTATTGGTTAACAAATTTCCTTTGGCATTCTTCCTAGCTGCCAATGCTGCGAGCCGGGAGGTGCCTGAACCATTCCCGAGGTATTCCCCCTAATGTGGCGGGAAAGACGTGGCACTTCACCAGGGGGTTAACTGTCTGGAGGCCCATTTGAGTGTTGAACATGTCCAGGTGGTCGCTCGGGTCGCTATTCCTATCATACAGTGGGATAATGGGCACTCTGAGTTTTTATGGAAGAAGTTACATCTCGATCTCCACAGAAAATAAGGAGCTTTCCTCGTGGCGAGGCTAATGGTTTTGAGGTTATGGGTACTCCTCTAGCCATTCGAGCCTATGGAGGACTTCCTCCATTGTCTGGTCACGCATCTTAGACTGAGGGGTAGAGCTTCTAGCTCGTTGAGAGCCCCCCAGTTGCTAGCTACCATGGTCTTCATGAGTTTCCTTTTGAGCCTCTTTACGAAGCTACTGGAGTTATGCCATGAGTTCTTCTTATCTCTGCGTGCTCTGAGCTTGGGCCTGCGCCAGCACTTTGATGGTTTCCACTAGCTCTCTTACTGTGCTTTTGAGCGTCAGACGATATTGGCTAGATGTTTGTGCCTCTTAAGCTTCAGGAGCAGCAGCAAACTATTGGTGAGCCCCTAGAATGGGAATGTCCATCGGCTAAAGGGCTGGAATGGTTGAGCTCCAAGTTGTTCTTCCTCTGGCTATTGTTAGGCTGCAATGGAGACTTTAGAGAGCAGATGGTCCCTATAGACAGTGCCAAAATGTTGACAGTGAAATTTGGTCCGTGCAGACGACCCAAACTTCATCCAACGGGGAGGAGTTTAGGGATCCAATACTACTTTTGAAGTGCAAAAGAAGATAGATCGAGAGGAAGAAGGGATGGAGAGACAACGAGTTTAATGTGGTTCGGGTAAATCAGAGTGGTACCGAACCCTACGTTCACGGCAGAGATTTTATTGATGTATTGAGAAATGATTTTAGCAAAGTTTCTACTTTCAGAGTTGGCCTCTTCTCCCCCTTCTCTTCTAACAATGCAATCCTATTTATAGAAGAAGAATGAGTTACATGCATTAATTAGAAGCTACAGTTGTGTTACATCAAGCTAAAAATGGAAAGGACAGTAAAAGGCTACAAACTAGCCATTGCTGAATGTAGGCTGCAGGGTAGGCCCCCTTAGGCTGGTTGTAGACCTGAGCTTGTTGGCATCTGTTGCTTGGTACAGTTGCACTAAGCGAGATGCTAGGCATCCCGAGCGGGAATTCCTAGCTCAGGGACATCATGGGAGTCATTGTGGTGAGGTAGCAGGCTCAAGTAGGGTGCTTGGCTATTCGATGAGCAGGTCTTGTGATCTTCTCGCTAAGTCGCTAAGTCACTGCCTCGCGAGGCAAGGGCTTGCTTCTTGAGATAGTGCTGGGACAACTTTGCTATGCCACTTTCTAATTGGCAAAGCGAAGCTCACTGAGTGCCTTTGGCGTGCTCGAGGCTTACGAGTTCTTAAGGCTATTTTTGTATATAACAACATTGTTCTTGGAATTGACCCTATTTCTATTCCACCATATTGGATGGCACCAATTGAACTGAAAGAATTGAAAGTGCAATTGTAGGATTTAGTAGACAAGGGTTTCATTCGGCCTAGTACTTCACCACAAGGGAGCTCATATGCTATTCATAAAGAAGAAGGATGGGATCTTAAGACTATGCATTGATTATAGGTTGTTAAATAAAGTCATAGTGAAGAATAAATATCCACTATCAATAATTTTGATCACCTATTTGATCAACTCTAGGGTCCCTAGTACTTTTCTAAGATTGATTTGCATTTAAGCTATCACTAGTTACAAATTCGAAAGGAGGATATCCCAAAAACTACTTTTTGCACTCGGTATGGTCATTATGAATTTTTGGTGATGTCTTTTGGATTAACTAATGGTTCGACAACTTTTATAGACTTGATGAATAGGATTTTCTAACCTTTCCTGATCAATTTGTAATCATGTTCATTGATGATATCTTAGTGTATTCTCATAGTGAGCAGGCTCATGGGCAGCACCATAGGATAGTTTTGCAAACTCTAAGAGAGCATCAACTATATGCCAATTTTTCAAAATGTGAGTTTTGGCTATCTAGTGTAACCTTTCTGGGATATGTGATCTCTAAGGAAGGTATTAGTATAGATCCCAGAAATGTAGAAGCAGCCCAAGATTGGCCTAGACCCATCTCAGTGATTGAAATCTGTAACTTTTTAGGTTTAGCTAGGTATTGTCACTATTTTGTGAAAGATTTTTCTCATATTGCAATCCCACTGATCAAGTTGACCTAAAAACATGTCAAATTTGTGTGGTCTGATTCTTGTGAAGCCAGCTTTTAGCAACTTAATGAGTGTTTGTCTACGATAATAGTGCTGGCCTTACCTACCAATGGCAGCAACTATGCCTTTTATTGTGATGCCTCCAGGATTGGTCTTGGGTGTATTTTGATATAGTATGAAAAAGTTATAGCTTATGCATCAAGGCAGCTCAAGAAGTATGAATAAAGTTATCCTACTCATAACCTGAAAATAGTTATAGTGGTGTTACATTAAAAATTTGGTGCCATTATCTGTATAGTGAGACGTGTGAGATCTACACTAATCATAAGAGTTTAAAGTACATTGTCGAGTAGAAAGACTTGAAACTAAGGCAACATCACTGGATGGAACTGGTAAAAACTATGATTGCTCTATCATGTATCACCCCGGTAAGGTCCAATGTAGTAGTCGATGCATTGAGTAGAAAGTCTGCGAAGTGTCTTGCTCATATTGATGTTCACAGAAGGTCGATCATTCGAGAGATGCATAAGGTAGAAGCCCATGGAATCTGATTGCAAATATTAGAGCTTGGGATATTTATGGCATATGTGCAAGTACAATTTTCACTTGTTAATCAAATTATGGCCGCGTAGGCTCAGGATATGGACATAAATAGGTTGCTTGACAAAATGAAGAAGGAACTATATTCGGGCCTAATAAGAGATGATAGAGGAGCCTTAACTTATCATGGATGCATATGGGTGCCTAAAGTTACTACTTTGT
Source organism: Saraca asoca (assembly GCA_026873985.1). Lineage (NCBI taxonomy): Eukaryota > Viridiplantae > Streptophyta > Magnoliopsida > Fabales > Fabaceae > Saraca > Saraca asoca. The sequence continues at coordinate 12,602 of JANHAO010009651.1, forward strand.
GACAATAACTTATACATATAGTTCACTCTTCATCTTGTGCTATACACCCTGTAGCAACAAGACGTATCAAGATTTAAAGATAGGTTATTGGTGGGAAGGAATTAAACAAGACGTAATGGATTTTGTTTCTTAATGTCTCACATGTCAGCAAGTAAAAACTGAACACCAAAGGCCTACAAGCTTACATCAGAATATGGAGATTCATGAATGGAAGCGAGAAAGAGTGAGCATAGATTTCCTTACTGGACTGCCATGAACTCCGAAGGGCTATGACTCTATTTAGGTAATTGTTGATTGTTTGACCAAGAATGCCCACTTTCTTCTGATGAAAATCACTTATATAGCCTCCTAATACGTCCAATTGTACCTAAATTGGATTGTATTCCTACATGAAGTTCCGTTGTCAATCATATCTAACCGAGGTACTCAATTTATTGCACGATTTTGGAGATCTTTTCAAGAGGCTTTAGGGTCACAACTTTACTTCAGTATAGCCTTTCACCCACAAACCGATGGTCAATCCAAGAGAATAATTCAAGTTTTAGAAGATATGCTTTAGGCTTGTGTGCTAGAATTCAAAGATAGTTAGGAGCAATACTTGCCCTTAATTGAATTTGCTCATAACAATAGTTATTATTCAATAATTCAAATAGCCCCTTTCAAAGCATTGTATAAAAGAAAATGTAAATCTCTAATTGGATGGTTTGAAACAGGTGAGACGAGGTTGTTAAGCCCAAATTTAGTGCAGAAGGCTAATGAGAAAGTTAAGATCATCAGAGAAAAGCTAATGATAGCTCAGAACTACCAAAAGTCTTATGTAGATCAGAGAATAAATGACTTAGAATTTCATATAGGGGACCAGGTGTTTTGATAATATCACTTATGAAAGGAGTGATGAGATTTGGAAAAAAAGGCAAGCTAAGTCACCTATATATAGGCCTATTTCCCATAATGAAAAGAATAGGAGTTATGGCATATAAGTTAAATTTACCTCTAGAATTAGAGAGCATTCATCATGTTTTCCATGTATCCATATTGAAAATGTATATCTCAGATCCGTTTCACATCTTTCTCTAAATTCTAGTTAAGTTGGATAGTCATCTAACTTATGAGGAGTGTCCCGTAGCTATAGTTGACTGGCAAATTAGAAAACTCCACTCCAAGGAATATCCTTTGGTGATGGTCCTATGGTCAAACCATGGTCGAGAAATGATAACTTGGGAACTTAAGCCAATTATGAAGTACAAATTTCCCCATCTGTTTGAATAGCTTATTGGTACGAACCTTCTCTTCTTATATCTTCGGAGCCTTACTTTCGGTAGTTAGTCCAATATTTCGTTTTGATCATGTAGAACTATACTTCTAGAATTCAAGGATGAATTCTTTTGTTAGGGAGAGAGTTTGTAATACATCAGTAAATAATTAAAAAAGAATTGAAATTTGGTGGACTATAATGAATGTTTTAAATTTTACGTTGTGGCTAAAGCATAATTTTTCCCTTTTTTGGTGGACTAAAGTGAGTATCTAAATGTTTGATGCAGGCCAAAGTGCAATTTGCCCCTTTTTATCTTTTTTTTTTCATTTTTCTTTTTCCCTCCTTTTTCTTTTCTTGCACTAACCCCTCCGATGTTCTATCTCCATTTTTTTCTGAAAAAGTTCCCTGTTCCCCGAAGCCCCTCCCCTGTTGCCAATCTTCTTTCTTCTTCTTTTCTTCATCATCCAGCAAGCTAGTGCTTCCTTTTTTCTTCCTTCCACATTTCTAGCTTCTTCCCTTCACCAACCAACTTAAGAAACTCATCCCTTTTTTCTTCTGGCATCCTTTAGCTCGAAAACGAGCTAGCTTCCTTGCGGTCCTTCCATTAACAGCTCTTCGAATAGCTCGCCACTGGCCCATTCCTCTCATGGCATTGGAGCTGATGAAGTCAAGCTTAAAGGCTGCCCTATACCATTCTGCTCCATTCAATATCTCCACTTTTCTAGTGAGGTCTGTCTTTCCAACTAGGTTAACTCACTGGCCTGATCTTTTTTCAGCCAAACAGTTCCTTTCAATTTATTACAAACTAGTCTATCTTCTTCCCTTCATTTGGTCAGCTGGTGGTAAACCCTTGTACACTCTCTTTTGCATTTGATTTTTTTTCTTGATTCTAGATTAGATTTAGATAAATAATGGGTTTTAATTTAAATCTGAAAAAGAATATTTAAGGATTGGATGAAGATCTGGTCATTAGGGTTTAAGTGATGAGAGAGAGAGAGAGAGAGAGAGAATTTTTGGAATCACCTTGCTGTTTGAGGTTATCTTACTATTCAAGGTTAGTAAATAATCCTACTTTTCTTGTTAATCCTTTATTACAAAGAAATTAATTTTGTTAACCAGAGTATTGAAATTTTTGAATACTTGGAATATTAAAGGTAGCATGGCTTGAAATTATAACCATATGTTATGTGTGTATATATATATATGAATATGAATTACTGTAGCATATCTACTTTTCCTATACTAATTACTGCTTTTGGAGCTTATGACTGAATTATTTTGCAATACCACATTTCTAAAGTCATTAAACTATATGTTAGTCATTACAATTGACAATGTCTTTTGATCATTGAATTTATGAATTGATTGGAGCTTGCTACTTATTTCTAGATACATGTAGTATTATGATATATTTGGCCTATTGATTGTTTTTGAAAACCTAAATCCATTGGAAATTCCCTTAGAAAACTTCTAAGTGCACTTGTGATTAAAATTACATCTGTTGAAGGAATAAGAGGAGTATATCTATTAGGAGCATAAGGTGTATGACAATATTTGATATCTATTAGGTATGGTTACCTTTAGGAATTATCCTTTGGATTTCAATTGCATTTAGAAAACCCATAATCTTCTTGATACATGAATATTTGAAAATTTCAACAGATCTTAATGATTTTCTTGTGTTTATACCATGATGAATATTTCTTATAATGTTATACTTTGCTTTATATTTTAACTTGCTGATTATTATATTTATTGTTTGATTTCTTTGATAAACTAAAGCTTTTGAACTTTTATACTATTTTTAAAAGTGTTGATTATATCCTCGCAAATGTATGTTTCTCTACTTAAATTCTGAATATAAATTGCAAACTAAAATTTGGTTTTCCAAGGGATTATCTGCTCACTGAGTTTATGTGAAACTTACCCTATTTTCTTTCTTTTTTTCAAAGCCTAAAGACACCCCTGCCATTCACCCTCATCCATTTAGTTCAAAGTTTGCTCCTTGATTGAGTAAATTCCTTCCTGCAGAGCTTAAGGTATATTGATGGTGTGATTTTTGGTAGTTGGTATAGTTGAGATATGTATGTGTCTTTTCTGATTGTTGTTCAGTAGATTGTATATACTATGTTATCTAGGCTTCTATAGTTTTAGTTTTTATTGTACAGGTTATGTGTAGAGCATGTAGATCTTGTCTAATGTACTGGCCTAGAGCCTTGGGGTCCAAAAAACAGAGGAAACTTTGTTGGATTTCCATTAAAAATCTAATGAATTATTTGATAAATGCATCCATCTAGAATTATTTCATGTTAGAGTTATGTCACATCTAAAATGTTACTGTATTATTAGGCTTGTAGGGGATTTCCCATTGGTGACCCTCTATATTAATCATGTCCTATAGATTAGGGCATGACAGTTGTTAACTAATTGGTCTCTTATGTCCGGATTTTGCATAATGAAATCTATATATTTATGACTCATTCCAATACATGTTGTGTGTTGTCAATGAAAGATATTATGAAGTTCCTTTTTCTCATTTTTTAGGCTGTAAGCTAACATGACCCCTTTATTTTTAAGAAAAGAATATTATATATCCATGCTTTGTTAATACATCCTTTTTTTGAAGAATATACTGAGGTGGTCTGGTTGGAAAATTTTAAGGTTGGTAATGAAATAAAAAAATTAATTCCCTTATAATATTTTTAGTTCACGTGTATTGAAATTTGTTATAATTACTTAACTATAATAAATTCTCCTCTTTGAAATCATTCTTCCTTCTAAGGTTTTATATTATATTATCTATCGGAAACAAATAAAATCTCATCTCTTTCTTTCCTTCTATTACTTCGTGAAGCTTCCATCACCTTAACTTACCATCATTGACCACCATCTACAACTACCTTCCGTCATTGACCACCGTCACTACTACTACCACCATTAACCATCAGCCTACCACTGGTTACTGTCCACCACCACATTTCATTTTTTACTATCACCCCCAACACCTACAATCATTGACCATCACCTATAACCACTTTTTGCCATTGACCATTGCCCACTACCTCTACCTGCCACTATTAACTTCCGTCCACGATTACTTATTTCTATATACCACTACCTAATGCTATTGACCACTATCAGCTATCATTTACCATTGTTAACCACTGCCTACCACCATCAACCACTACCTACTATTGTTGACCGTTTCTCACCATCACCTGTCATTATTGATGATCATTTATTACTACCTTCATTATTGACTACCGCCCGTTATCACCTATTGCTCTTGACCACTGTTCATCACCACCTACCACCTTCAACTATTGCCACCTTTTATTGTTAACCATTGCTCACTGCCACTACCACCATCCACCATTACTTGTTATCATTGATTGCCGCCCAGTGACATTTACTGCTATTGACCACCATTCATCACTATCCACTACCATTGATTTCCATCCATTACTACCTTCGCCATTGACCATCACCCGCCATCATTTATTGTTGTTGACCTAATCCACACCACCTATTACTATTAACTATCACCCACTACCACCTATTGTCTTTGACTACTATCTACTACCATTGATCATTGCCCATGATCACATATCATTGTTAACCACCACTAAAACCACCTATCGTCATCAACCACTATTTATTATTATTGATCATTACCAAACCAAATAGTAAAAAAGTGAATCATGACAGTGTAATTTCATTTCTTATCTAAACCAAACAAATTAAAAAATAACATTTATTATTATCCTTAATCCTCTTTATTTAATTCAATTTCTTTTCTATTTTCACGTATTGAACCAAACGAAACCACATATGAATGTTTTCTTTCCCTTCTCCGAACCTATCTGGGGTTATTGACTTCTTTAGATCTAAACTTTATGTACATGGTGATTGTTTGGCAGACCATGTTATCGTCATACTTTATAGTACATAACAAAAAACTACAACCACATACATCAAATATCTGCAATTTATGCTTTAGAGTTCAGCCCATTCTTTTAATTAATATAGCATGAAGAAATCGTGGCCATAATTATTGATTCTTAATTAAAAGCCATAAGCCGTTTGTTTAATCTTTACCTTAACAGATTAACCCATAAACACAACAAAGGAAGGGGTAATTCTCAATTGCTCTCGATGACCATATTAGAGATACAAACCCAAGGAAGCAAATTATGACTTAAGTGAGTTCATAAAAACAATTTCTGGGAATCTTCATATACCTTTACCTTGCTTGCTGCTAATGCCATAGGTCAACCTGAGTATAGCCCAGCATGACAAAAACAACTGGCTACAATAATTTTTTTAGGATCAAATGTGGCCTGCAAAAGTGATTTTTATCTAAT
>JANHAO010009652.1:0-18233 GCA_026873985.1 Saraca asoca
ATTTAAAATTCCATAATGTGATCTCTTCCTTTGGTTTTGAAAAGAATATTATGGACCAATGTATATATCACAAGATTAGTGGGAGTAAGATTTGTTTCTTAATTATGTATGTGGATGATATTTTGCTTGCATCCAATGATAAGGGTTTATTGTATAAGGTGAAACAATTTCTCTATAAAAACTTTGATCTAAAGGATATGGGTGATGCATCTTATGTCATTGGCATAAAAATCTTTAGAGATAAACATAAAAGTATTCCAAGTTTGTTTCAGATGAAAAATTGTTCACCAAGTGTTAACCCCATTGTTAAAGGAGATAAATTCAATTTGAACCAATGTCTCAAGAATGATTTTAAAATGCTACTTCCATTATGGAGGCCGAGTTTGTTTCTTATTTTAAGGCTACAATGCATGGTGTATGGATAAAGAGTTTCATTTTTGGGCTTAGAATAATTGATTCTATGTCAGGGCCATTAAAGATATTTTGTGACAATTCAGCTGCAATCTTTATGGCTAAGAATAATAAGAGTGCTAATCGAAATAAGTATATTGATATGAAATACTTAGACATAAGAGAACATGTTAAGAACAAATCAGTGGTCATTGAGCATATTAACACTGAATTGATGATAGCAGATCCTTTGACAAAAGGCATACCACCATTTAGGTTTAAGGATCTTGTAGAATGCATAGGCCTTGGTCCTTAGTTTGATTTTATTGTATAAGACAATGTTATTTTCAATGAAACTTTACTTTAGTTATGATTTTTCTCATTTTGTCTTATATATGCATATATCCTTATTTGTTAGAGAAATATCAATAAAGTTTGGACCTAGAATATACATAGGGTTTATTCATTTAGTATTCTGGACTAATGCTAAAATGCAAATACATGTGATACATGGAAGATAATACTCATTCTAAGAGGAACTATTGCTATAATTCATGTATTTGTTTCTTACCTTGGCAAATTTTGGTATGTATATTGGCCAAGTGGCAGAATATAGGATAGGGATGGGCCGTTTGCATCGGTGGGATAAGGATAACTAGATCGATGCAACAACTTGCTAGAAATTTAGGAATAGATAAAATAGCAAGCCTTTATCTCCTATTTTAGGCCAATATACAATACCAATAGGATTAGGATTTGTAGTTAGTTCAAATAACTCCTAAATAACTGAAAATCTTAAAGCTTCGATAATGGGTTGAAAGTTCTATAAATGGGGTGTTTGGGTCCCCAATGTAATCAACCATCCATACAGTTGTTATAGGCATTTTTTGGTATTACATGAAATGGGCTCGCAATGGCCCACCAATAGGTTAAGTCCATATGAGAAAAGAACCAAGGTTATTAGATCGCTAACTACACAAGCACAGAACAAGGCAGAAGCCCTAGCTTGCTAAAAAACAAGCTCTAGCTTGCATAGCTAATAATTCACATTGCGTGAGCTCATATCGTCTACTGTAAGCTCGTGAGGTTCGATCTCACTGATCAAAGGCTAGTAATAACCCTAAATCATCAGTCCCAACTCATGAACATAACTTCTCACCCACTAAAGGGCTCGTCAAGGGTAAACCAGAAGTAGGCACCCTCTTAGACTTAACCTGTAAGGCCAGTTTGCAAGAAGCAGCTAACACAGGACCACTCGCAGAAAGCAATCTACAGAAATTGGCCAGCAGCCTGTAGAAGCCATTTTGCAGTAGTCTAAGCTGTCTTGTACATTTATTACTTGATGTAACAGAAATACAAATTGTGTAATTATATTTATAACCTCCCAGCCTTTATAAATAAGAGAAGGGAGATCACTATAAGAGGGGTCTAGAAAGATATACTGAAACTTTGTAAAAATTTCTTTAGATCAATAAAAGCTATAGTGGACGTAAGGACCGATGCTGCCTAGGTTTGGCTGAAGCACATTAAAAATCCTTCTATGTTGTTGCTGTTCTTCCTCTCCATCCCCTCCATCCTTTGTTTGTTCAATCATATTACAGTTTGAATCCTTGGAACTCTCCTGGTTGGCTGGATTGGACTAAACCAAAATCTACCGTCAATATTTTTGGCACTGTTTGTGGGGACTCATTTGTATTCTGGTTAATTTTCCTTATTCCAGTTGATTTCCTGTGCAGCTACAATGGTGGTTAGAGGAAGAACCACTAGAGCTTTAAATGTTGTGCTTAATCAACCGGAAGGTCATGTATCTATAATAGACTCCTCTATTGCTCCTATCATGGATGCTGCTGTTGGCTTCCCCCCAGCATGCTCTTTCCAACCTATTGCTATTGTCAATGGGACTGACGAAGCATAAACCTAGCATCAGTGCCAGGAAAGACTAGAGAACATGATAGAAGAATTGGCTAAAGTAGTTACAATGCTAGCACAAGCATAAGCTTAGGGTGTGCAAAGGTGGGCCAAGGTCGTTACACCCAGAAACGTTTACCAACAACAATGAGCTGGATGTTCGAGCAAAGCCAATCAAGAAATTTCCTCAGGTTGTTGCTTGCAAAGGCAAACTTCAAGTCATTGTTCTCATGACTAGGAGAGTCAAAGGAACCAGCAATCTTCTGGCCAATGATCTAAGGCACGGGATCCAATGGTGGAAGAGTTGTTCCAAAAGGTGAACCAGTTAAAGGATCATCTTCGTGCTTCAAATGATAGAGCTCGCTACGAGGAAAGGTCGCCATTCTCTGAAGAAATTGAAGCACAACCCCTCCTTCTTAAGCTCAAAGTTCCCATGATCCCACCATACAATGGGGACACTAATCCTTATGACCATTTAAATGCATTCAATGCTCAAATGGATTTGTAAACAATTGATCCTCTAGTTAAATACTGAGTTTTCCTAACTACTCTAAGGGGTGTATCTCGGGCATGGTTCAGAAGTCTTCTAGCTTGCTCAATATATAGTTGGGAAGAATGTTAGCAAAAATTCCTCAGTCAGTATCGAGCATTAAAGAGGCAGCTCATGCCCCCTACCACCTCATAATGATCTTTTAGTATAAGCATCAATTGCTGAAGGATTACATTGTCAGGTTTAGGCTCGAAGCCAATTTAGTAGACAATCCTTCTGAAGAAACCATTTTGGCAATGATCTCTGTAGGACTCCACAAAGATGGAAAATTGTATAAAAGCCTATTCAAGTCACCAATAAGGGATCTAGTTGAATTTTATGATCGAGCTGCTAAGTAGATCAAGTGGAAAGAAACTTTTGGCTCAGGAAGGCCTGATTAAAAGGATAAGAAGAATAGCTCCATTCAAAATAAAAAGAGAAGCAGTGAAGGCCAGAGTGGTCACCCCAATGACCAAACTATGAAGAAAGCAAGAATCAAGCAGCCCCAACATCCAAGTCGCCGCAACACTTATAGTATCTTATCAGATACTTAGGATATGATATACATAACAGAAGGGCATAGAAAGGACTTCAGGAGGCCCAACCCTTCCAAGGTTCCCTATAGGCAAAGGAATAAAGAAAAGTTTTGTGCTTATCACAATGAGGTCAAGCACGATACTTTAAATTACCATGCACTTAGAGATGTGATCGAGGACTTGATTAAGAGAGGTTGCCTAAAAAAGTACGTGGTGTGACCTACGGCGTAGCAAACCTCTCAAGGGGATCCCGACCGAGGACAAGCGTCCACAATGATAACCATTTTGTAATAATATTTAGAAGCTAGTGCCTAAACTATTCTCTATCCTTGTTGAATGGAATTTTATCCTATCATTGACACTACTCCAAAGTGATCTTATACTTACATATATTCAATTTGCTCTTTGCTGACAAGTGCATGCAACCCTCTGAGCTTGCATGTGACCAGCTCTCAGGCAATATATACGTCCAGTTTGCCAACTGCAACCTTTGGTTCAGTTGAGGCATGGAGATGCTCAAAATAAATTCACTTCTAGCAAAGCCTTAAGCTCATTGAGGCGTGGAGACACTCAGAATAAACTCACTTCTAGTAAAGCCTTAAGCTCATTAAGGCATGGAGATGCTCAAAATAAACTCACTTCCAATGAAGCCTTGAGCTTGCTGAAGTGTGGAGATAAACTCACTTCCAGCGAAGCCTTCAACTCATTAAGGTGTGGAGATGCTTAAAATAAACTCGTTCCAGCTAAAGCTTTAAGCTCGCTAAGGTGCAAAGGCACTAAAATAAACTCAATTACTTGGCAACTAGATTACTGTGGCACAACTCACAAAGTGCAACTCTCATGTGACTTAATACTTGTAGCTCTCATGTGACTTAATACTTGTAGCTCTCATGTGACTTAATGCTTGCAACTCTCATGCAACCTAATGCTCGTAGTTCTCATGTGACTTAATGCCCATAGATCTCATGCGACCTAATACTCACAGCTCTCATTCGACCCACTTATACATTACTCATCGCAAAAATACTTTGATACTCGGATCCATTGTTCATTGAAAAGCATAATTGATTGGTTACCTAAATATTTCTTTTTACTATAATTTGTAGGAATTTATATTATTGTCATCTGTGATATGCAGAATATTCAAACACAGCATGTAAGGAACATGAAGAAAAATTTATTCATTAAAAACCTTAATGAGGTAAATTTACATCAGAAGATTCAAAATACAAAATAGAAAAGGCCTATGACTATTACATTCTAGAAAAAAGATTGGCTTCTTGGAGAAGAACTCTAACCAACAGGAGAACCGATGGGCACATTTGCTCTTCAATCTTCTTTTGGTCACCCTTCTTGGTTTAGAACTTCTTTCTAGCTCTTAATCTAACACTAAAAATTTAAAAGAAGCTAGCAAATGTGGCTAGAAAGGTAAAACCCCATGGCATAACTGTAAAGAAATAATCCAAGATCTATACAAAATCTTTCAAAATCCTCGAAGAAGGATTGCTCATGAAGGCTTTCTATGCAGTAGACCATACATGCCTCACCAAAAAGGCACACCATCAAAAAGATGGAGGGCTTATCTAAGGCACCCATTAGATCATTCAATGAAGAAGGAAGAAGAACTTCCAATGCTTTAAATAGACTGGTTTGTTCTCACCAAAGAGTTCAAAAAATGTACAACCACTTTCATTAAATGCCTTGGGAGAAAACGAGGCAGAAACGCCAATGGCTATGAAGCACGTACAATGGAAGATATGGCCTAAAACAGATAAAACAACAAGCTGACCAGAGACTTTGACTACATGGGGATCCATAAATGAAGCTTTTGCCAGCAAATTATAACTCCCAGCCCGCAAAGTAAGCTGAGAGTTGGGAGGCTTATGTTATAGGCATTTTCCAGTAATGCACAAAATAGGCTGGCAATGGCCCAGTAGCAAATGAAGTCCATATGAGAAAAGAATCAAGGTTATCAGATCACCAACTACATGAGCATAGAACAAGGCAAAAGCCCTAACTCGCTAAGGAACAAGCTCCGGCTCACATAGCTAATAATTCACATTACGTGAGCTCGCATCGTCTACTGCGAGCTCACAAAGTTTGATTTCATTGACCAAAGGCCAACAGTGACCCCAGATCATCAGTCCCAGCTCATAGATGCAACTTCTCGCCCACCAGAAGGCTCGTCAAGGGTAAACTAGAAGTAAGCACCCTCTCAGACTTAACCTATGGAGCTAGTCTATAAGAAACAGCTAACACAGGCCCACCCATAGAAAGCAATCTACAGAAATTAACCAACAGCCTACATAAACCATTTTGCAATAGTCTCAACTGTCTTGTATATTTATTACTTAATGTAATAGAAATATAAATTGTGTAATTACATTTCTAACCTCTCAGCCTCTATAAATAAGAGGAGGGAGATTACTGTAAGAGGGGTCTGGAAAGATATACTGAAACTCTATAAAAATTTATTCAGATCAATAAAAGCTACCATGGACATAGGGATCGATGCTGCCCAGTTTTGGTTGAACCATATTAAAAATCCTTCTGTGTTGTTGCTGTCCTTCCTCTCCATCCCCTCTATCCTTCATTTGTTCAACTGGATTGTTGTTTGAGTCCTTAGAACTCTCTTGGTTGGCTGGATTTGGACCGAACTGAAATCCACCGTCAACAACAGTAAAACCACCATTGTTCTGAGAAATTGAAAAGCATTAAAAGCTCTTAAACATAGTGTGTAGAGAAGAGAGAAGTAGCAACAAAGCATCAATGGCCAGGGGTAACCAGTTTAACCTAGCTTCCAGTATAGCCATTATTTTTTTATCTTTAAGTGTTTAGAATACACTAACATATTCTTCCCTATTTTATTCTTAAAACCTTATGTGTATTCTTCCTGGTCTCTACCATTCAATCATAAAAAAAAATAGTCATGTAAGAGAATTGTGAGAAACTTTCATGTAAACTTAACATCCATGATAAAGAATAAAGAGTGCTCATTTGATAAAAATAGACATTTATCAATGTTATTGTTATAATTTAATACAAAATATTTGAAATAAGAAAAATATTTTTATTCTACTAATTTTTTACTATTCATTACTATTCATTAATATCACTATTATTACCAATATGATGGCTACTATTTCTGGTCTTCACTACTACCATCAATGTAGCAATGGTGGTCACTATTGCCACTACCACTAACGAGGTGGTGATAATAGCGATCACCTCCAACCCTTACCATCACACTATTGACAAATACTCCCACTATCATTATTATTATTACCAATAATTCCAAGTCACCCCATCACCATCATCTTCATTCCATCTATTTTTCTATCACTATCATCTATTATAATCATCTATTAATGACACATTTTTCTTCCAATGACATTATCACCATATAAGAATAATTTTATTTAAAATAATTTTTTAATATTGTATACTGTCTTTTATTATAGGATAAAAAATATATAGTATACCATTATATATAATATGTAATGATATATCAAATATTGTATAATATAATATCATGTATTATACTATACTATCATATGACTCTTATCCTATACCATTAGCACTTATCTTATAGGATGTATCAAATGAAGTCTTAGTGGAGGCCCTTTAACCCTCTCGTTTCCAAAAATTTTTAAATGTTAAAATTTGTCCCAAATTTCTATATATGTATTTTTAAAAAAAATCATATACAACACCAAAAGAAAATTAATTATTTTAGTAAAAGTTAAAAACATTTTGTACTTTAATCTTCTAAAAATTTTGATATACTTTCAAGCATGATAGCACTTGTATCTGCGTATGTGGTATAATAATTTCTAAACCAAACAAATAAAGATTGATTTAATTTGAATTATATTATGTGTATATTTATAAAGGCTATAAAGAGTACTATGTGAATAACCATCCAAATTATATCTAGTACCAGAAATATAGCATGGTTGAGAATGGTGATAAAATGGATTGACGACTTCCAACTTATTATATCGTCCAAATTTTGTGAACAATTTGGATTATAGGTATAAAAGGTTGAATCAATGACATTACTCTCCTACATGCATTTGCTGTTAAGATTCCTTACAACAAAAGCATGAATAGATTTTAATTCTAGAGAGGATAATGGCTGTGCTATTTGGTTTTTGTGTATCATAAGTTCATTAAAAGCCTTTTTGTATTCATTGTATATTTTTTTGTACTCCCTGTATGAACCTAGAATAGGATCTTTTTGCCTGCTTAATGCTTCCCATATTAATGAAGAGACAACTTTTCTTCAATCTTCATCTTCTACATTTTTCACCATCTTTGTTATGTTGCTCACATCAAATATCTTGTGCACCGCATGAAATCCATGGCTTCTACTAATTGGAATTATCAATTTTTTTCATCCTGATATAGAAGTAACAAAGGAAATAAAAGTTAGCATTTAAGCATTAGCATAGGCCGAGCTTAAAAGAGGTAAGGATGGTCATGTCACTCTTCCCAAAATTATTAAAATCATGTATTACTATTATGTAAGTATGTGAAAAAAAAATTTACATGTATTATTTGACCCTCCCAAAAATTTTTAGATCAAAATCTGTGTTATCTGCATAAGCAAACTCTAATTAATTAAAAAAAAACTAAGTATAATCAAACTTCTCAAGCAATCTCAATATTCATAGATGAAAATATCAATAAACTTTTAAGCATGATAGCACAAATCTGCATTTATGAGGAAGATAAAGTCATCATAACTTCAAATCTAAACCATGCATATCTATATATAAATCAACATCAGAAGAAGGCCAAAGTTCTCTATAAGTGGAAGCAAGGGGTTGGTGTTAGAACAATATATGCATTGGGTTAAGTCAAAAGACAAAAAATTGCAATATATAGGAAGATCAGCAAAAAATCAAATAGCAGATTGATACATACCTTTGCGCAATTTGGTTGTTGCCGGAAAAAATGATTATATAAATGAGATACAAAGATAACTATTTGTTTAGGAAGTACATAGAAAGAGAATTATGTTAAAGGAGGTTTCCTGGAGTTGAAGTTTATTAGGTCAGTCATAGGAAGAATACGTATTTTATATAATAAAATTTTTTGACACATATATTTATGGATAAATATATTTTTTCTCTTAAAACTCATTTTCTTCGGAATGGTCTTATATTTTTGTATAAAAAGACTGATGTTTTATGTAGGTGTAGAGAAAAAGAATTTCTACTCTGTCGTGTTCTAAATAAATTTCAATTAATTTTGAATAGTATTGTTAGTTTATCTTAATGTTGATTCAAAACTGATATTGATTTTAAATATAATTTTATAAATCTAAAATAAATTTGTCTAGTCTTTAGATAGGAGAAATATATTTTATGCCCTTAAAGTTTCGTAAACTGAGTGACAAATTATTTCATTAAATTTCAAAAATCTATAAATTACACTCTTAAATTTTTAACAACTTATAAATTACTTCTTTAAATTTAAAAAAAAAAACTATAAACATATTAATTGGCTATGGGTTTAATCCTAAACTAGTAAATATATTTCATATATATTTTGTTAAGTTCATATTTCTTTTTTGCATTAGACATATTATTGTTTCCAATCATTTTCCAAATTTAAATCATAAACTCATATTTGATGATAAAATATAACATTTAATTTGTGGTTTATGCCTTATGTATATATATATGAAGAAACTGATCTCCCGACAAAGATATGCAACATATCCACTAGTTTAGATTTTAAATTAATAAAAAATTAACATTTTCATAGTTTTTCAAATTTTGAGGGGATAATTTGTTACTTTTTTTTAAGGGTGTAATTTGTAGCTTTTAAAGTTTAAGTGAGCAATTTATCACTTATTAAAACTTTAAAAATGTAAAGTGTATTTTTCCCTTTTACATAAGGTAGTGAGAGAGAGAGAGAGAATAGGAAAGATATGAAGAAAATAAGTTTTAAAAACTAACTAATAGTAAACCTAAATTTTTGCATAGTTTGTCTGGGCAAAATACACCCTATTCTAGAACTGTGTTTCAAAATCAATTTCATCCTTAAACTTTAAATCTGACATTTAACCATCGTAAAGTTTTAATTAATAATGATTTTGTTATCTTTGATCTCAGTTTTAAGTGTTTTTTGTAGATGATCTTTTCAATTTTGTTCGTATTTTAGCTTATCTTTGGTAATTGAACAAGTTACGGTATATAATTTAATTCCCTCAATTTATATCAAAGAAAACAAAATAAATCAAAATTTGTAAAAATCAAGAAAATGAAAAAATGATGAAAGTTACGTTACTAAGTTTATCATTAATTCTTAATTTTTATGTAAAACAAAACAAAAGTGAGAGCCACCAATTTTTTTAAAAAAATTCTAAATATATGAAAAAAAAACTTTATGCTCTTCATGGAACGAAAAATTCCTTTATTCTACGGATGGAAGTTGCTTACTAAGATTACCCTCAAATTGTCATAAAAACTTGAGATAAATCACATTTTTTAATTAAATTGTGTTAGTGATGAGAATTTGTCTCATAACTAATACGAAATGCAAGCATGATGAAAGAATCAATCAAATTCTAAAGACTTCATTATGACTAGCATTTTATTTGATATTATCAATTAAATTAAAATTTCAAGGAAGTTAAGTTTTGGATTTTAAAATTGAGAAGGTTAATTAGATATTGAAGTATAGTTCAATAGGATATATTATATTTTACCTAATTTGTTTTGAATTGATTTTAACATTTAAAAAGACAAAATAAAAACTGGTTTCCTGAATTCTGAGAGGTTATCAAATATTCATAATTTTTGAAATCTAATACAAATCATACAATGTACTTTAAGTAGCTAGTTTTTTAATTTGATTTTGGCAAACACCCATATATATATATATATATATATAAGTTAGCCCCCTAAAACAAAGAAAAGAAAGATAAATTAGGAATAAAATAAGAATCATAGCTGGACTACACATGCAAGTTATATGCAAAATTAAAATTTTATTGATTTGAAAAGAAAGTTTACAATTTTGGCAAAAACTTCAGAAAGCTCCAAAAAAAGTTAAGAGAAGGGTAGGCAAAAGATGCCTTACATTTGGAATTTGAAACCTATTTATAACAATTTTTAGAATCTGTAACAGTATCTAAAAAGTGCACTACTAGCAAGAATCTCATTATTTTATCTGTGACAACATCTTTCTCTTTTGACTCCTTTAAAGTTGTCAGGCTGCAAGCAAATTCATCTTCTTATGCCAACATTCCATTTGCATTTCATTTGGATGAAATTTCAATTTGAATTTAAAATTTCATTTGGATCTCATTTGGACTTCATTTCGGTCAATCTAAAAGGACAAAATAGTCATATTCATTTGACTAAGTATAGTCTTCCTCTAGTTTTTTGTATTACACTTCGTCAATTTTCTTTTAAGTTGGAAGAGTATCTCTAGAAGCTTTCTAATACACTCTTCTTTATTTGAGATTGTTGCTAAGGAGGCAATAATGCAAGATTTATACTACAGAAATGAGCTAGAGCTTGCCTTCATATTTTTATGAAAGTCAAGGAAATTTCTCAAACTACTTCATTATTCTGGATTTGTGAGCCTGACCGTTCTAACTCTTTTCAAGATTGAAAATTTAAGATTTGGGTTTTCCCTAAGGTACTAGCTAGTACTTCTAGAAATAAACCCATGATAAACTGATTTTAGAATAAAATTAAAGTAGAAGGGAAAAATTTCCATAGTTTAAATTATTAAAACAAGATCAAAAAATATCTCGACCTTTTTTGACTTGATTTGAAAACATTTCTAGAATAGGACCAAAAATATCCCACCAAGTGAAAAACCAATTTGAAAATTTATACTTAATATTTTGATTAAAGAAAAATAACTAAGTGTGAGAAAAGGTTTTCTTTTGAAAATGCATAGTATTATACCAAGCTTGTACATAATCCTAGTATAAATACCATATTAGATTGTAGGCATCTAAAAAATTTTTACCTGCTGAAGGGTGTTGACCCTAGTCAATAATTGAAAGAATATTCTCAATTCGAAAGGTTGAGTGGGTGATCAAATTTGGGTCATCTTTGTCAACATAATGTTTAACCATAACTGACTTCATGTCAACTAAGATGAATTCATAAAAATTTCTATTTTTCTCTAATGTAAGTGGCAATTAATGCTATTTTTTTTTGAAAGATTTTTATTAGGGCAATTTTTGGGTATTGTCATATTTCTGGCTCCATTTGGATTATTTTTTTAGAGTGGGTTTTTGGATAGTTTTTGGCTTGGATCTTTATAGGCTATGGATCCAGATTAGTAAAAGATTTTGAAGAAGGAGCAGTTTTGGTCTTTTGCTTTAATTTTTCTGCTATTATTTGATTCAATATGGATTTGGTGATGAAGTGGGATTTATCTTCATCTTCTTTTTCACAATGCCAGCTCAAGATTTTTTGGTGGGTAAAGCCAAGGGGATTTGGGTTGCTAAAGCATGAAGAGTTTCAAATGGGGAATCCAATTCTAGTCGAGAAAAGGATTTGATTTGTTAGGAAGAAATTTAGGTGCTTGAAGCAAATTGCTTCCCTTTGTCTTTAG
Source organism: Saraca asoca (assembly GCA_026873985.1). NCBI lineage: Eukaryota > Viridiplantae > Streptophyta > Magnoliopsida > Fabales > Fabaceae > Saraca > Saraca asoca. The sequence continues at coordinate 11,956 of JANHAO010009652.1, forward strand.
ATTTGGATGCCAATAGGGCATTTGTCTTTGAACAAGAGTCCAAAAGCATATCTTCTACTTTTGAATTCTTCTTTTTCTTTGGCATGTTACTTCCCTTGCAAAAGTTCGTGAGTGAGGAAACCAAGAAAAGAATTTTGAAGAACCTTTTATAAATTCAATGTGGAAATCGAAAACACTTAAGATAACTTGTGATCTTGCAAAGATTTGTTTTAATGCTAAATTTTTAACATCTTTTTGTAAAATTTCTTTAGCAGACTGGCAATCTACTCATATTGTAAAATTTTAATTTAACAAATCACTTTGAAATTTTTTAATACATAAGACAATTGATAAAATCACTTTTTTTTTATTATTGAATATTTTTGCTGAGTAGGGTTCTAGTGCTTTGATGTATATGCAACTATAGTTTCCCTACCATTTTTAATTTACTTTAAGATGCCACTATATCCTAGAACTAATGCATCAATTTCTACAACCTTATATGTAGAAAGATCCGAAATACGCACATATGGCAAACATTTAACTTGACTTTTGATTTTTCTAACAAAATTAGCATGGACATTTGTCCATAGAGAAGGGGAATTTTTAACCTATCACTTAAAGGTTGTGTAACATTTGATAGATTTAGAAAGAAATTTCATATATAATTTAAACATCCAAGAAGTCTTTGAAGTTAATTTTTGTCAATAATTTGATCAAGAAATTTTTCAACGAATTGAATAGCTTTTTCAATTAAAGTTGTAGTTCCTTGGAAAATGTAAAGGCCAATAAACCAAATTTTTGTTAGAAAAAGAGAAATCTTTTTCTTTGAAATTGCTAGACCATTTTTCTGGGTGGTTTCCAAAAAAATATTCAAATGTTTGTCTAAATTTTGAGAAAAAAATTAAAACATCATCAATATAGGTAATGATAAAATTGGTAAAGAAATTATAAATCTCATTCATAATTCTTTGAAAATCTGAGAGTGCATTTTTTAGATCAAATGACATTACATTCTATTCATATTGACCAAATAGAATTGTGAATGTTATTTCGTATATATCCATAGGCTTGATTTGGATTTCTCAAAAACTAGATTTTAAATTAAATTTGGAAAATATATTTGTAGAATGCAATCAATTTAATAAATCCTTTTTATTTGGGATTAGATACTTGATCCATTGAAGAGCTTCATTTAAAGGTTTATAATCTATTACAAGCCTTACTGTTTCTTGTTCAATTTCTATATTTTTATTTACATAAAAAATAGAATATGACTAAGGGCTTTTAGATTTTCTAATAATGCCTTTGGTAAAGAGATCATCAATTTCATTTTTACAATAATCTAAAAGCTCTTGATTTATCTCAATTGAACAAACTTTAGTTGGTATTTGTTCTTTTGGAAAACTCTTTTTCATACCATATGTTGATGTCTTTTCCAAAATGCATTAGGCTTTTCAAAATAGATTTGATTCTATATTTTTTTTCCTAAAGTTTTTACTTTGTTTTGAATAGTTGGAGTGGCCAATTGTTGATTTATTTTGTTTTTAATCAGATTAAGATTTTTGAAAATTAGTTTTTTAAGAAACTTAAGGATTATCTTCTGTCCTAAAGACATTACCTGTTGAATGAAAGAAGAATCTAAGATTATTCTACTAGTTATGTCTTTAACTAACAAAAAATCTATGTTAATTTTGTAAAAATCATTTTTCAAAACAACATTTAAAAGTTTAAACTGGATTTCTAGCTTAGATCCGTTAGCAGATCTAACACCTTTTTTAATTTTTTCAAAATATTTGGTGAGAATTAACCTTTCTTAGATATAATTGATATTAGCACCTGTATCAAATAGAACTACCATCTTAATAATAAACTTATCTTTGATAATGAGTTCTATCGGGATGAATCATTTTTAGATTTTTAGGCAAAATATAAGTTTGAAAACATTATCATTGATTTTGATATAGTCATCTTCATCTTCACCCTTATCCTTTCTTTTTTTAAAATAAAAAAATATATTTGATCAAAACATTTTTGTTAATTTTTTAAGGTCTAACCTTTCTTGGATACAATTGATATCAGCACCTATATCAAACAAAGCTACCATCTTAATTGTAAACTCAACTTTGACAATGAGTTTTATCGACGTGTATCATTTTTGGATTTTTAGGGAAAATGTAAGTTTGAAAACATCATCATTGATTTTGATATAGTCATCTTCATCTTTAGCATTATCCTTAAAATATTTGATCAAAACATTTTTGCTAATTTTATAAGGTTTTGACTTCTTCTTTGAGAAGATTTATTTTAAATTGTAAATTTTGTAATGTAACATATTTATATTTTTCTGAATTAAACCTTTTTAAAATATTTTTAAAACTATAGTTGTTTAAAACTGGGATTTTTTTAATAAGTTAAAGGTTTATCTAAAGTCCTTTTGAACTCTTGTAAGATAACTTCTTTTTTTATCATTATCTAGTACCTTGCAAATAACTTTGAAAAGAATATCTTGTTTACCAAGAGAACATTTAAATTATTTTTAAATGATACTGATTCTTCATATTCTAAGGAAGAGCAGCAATCATCTTTTTGGATTTGGTTGTTTTCTTAAACTTATTCTTCATCTTTAAGGGAAGAATCTACTAAAGATGTTTTAACAAGTAAATTGTTGATTTGGTTAAGCATTACTCATCAAGTTCAAGTTTCCTAAGCATTTTATTTAGTCTGCAATATTTGGTTATATGACCAATTTATTACACCTAAACATATAGGATTTTTATATATATCTAGTGGAGGAGTATATCTAGGCTTTCTTCTAAAAACCTTATCAATAGTTTTACTTCTACAGATTTGAGGTCTTAGATTTAGGTTAGCTTTTGCCTGCCTTTCCCTATGTTTATGTCTAGGCTTGTAAGTTTTAGGACAGGTAAAACCAAATTATTCACCGAAGGATCCTAATTCTCTTATATTGAAAGCTTTTTCTTTGACTAACTGTTTATGGATTTATCTTCCTAATAGATTTTAAATGCTACCTTTTAGACAAAAGTGACGAGCTGTCAATAGGTAAGTTTATCATATAGGATAATCCTATTGAATTTATTCCTAATTTTCTCTCTAACCTTATCTTCTAAAGATCTAAGGAGTCTGACTAGGAATTTTTCCTTCCAAAAGGGTTTATTACTATTAAACTTAGAGTATATTTGTTTGAAAAAGGCATCTTTATACCATCTAAAGTTTGAAAGGGTTTTACACCTAAGATTTGAGAGAAGTTTGACTGATTTGTCTTTCCATAGGTGAGGGTCACCTCTAAAGTGTTTAGTGATTATATAAATTAATATATTTATAGTGTCATGGATGGGTTGGCTATTTGATCCTAACACTAATCCACCTTGACTATCCAATTTGAACATATGATTGATTTCTTGTCTTTTTAAATTAGTGAGATGCTCATCTTACTATCCTTTAAGTTGACCAGTGAATCTGGCAACTAAGACATGAATGACTGCTATGTTATCACATCCATGCATGGTTTGCTAAGTTGTACTCAGGGATGGTAATTTTACTCATGTACCCATTTACCCGTGGATATCCGTCCGTGATGGGTGACTATAGATATGAGAAAAAGTGTTTACGGATGGGTATAGGTATGAAAATCATATCTGTAATGGATACCAGTAGGGTATAGGTATAAGAAAATATCTATACCCAAACCTGTTTACCTATTTAAATAACAAAAAATTATATAAGCACTACTCAAAATAACATCGCTTTGAGTAGTGAATATAATACCTTAAAAAAAATAAAAATGCTGGCTGAGGGACTAAAGTGAAATTTTAATATTTTTCATTGAGGTTAATAATACAATATTTGATGCATTTATTTGTCCTCATAATTAGTATTTTAAGGTCTGAAATGATATGTTTCCAGTTGTGTTAGTGTGTATTTGTGAAATTGTGTCAATTGGCATCATTTGGAAAATTCTGCATAATTAGCCATAATTGAGTAGTCTCTGTAATTTGGCAATATCTTGAGCTACACTCATCCAATTGATGTGATTTTCATCTTATAGGAAAGATAAGAGATATATCTACAACTTTGATGAAGATATCCAAGGCTGAATCACACATTTGGTTATCTGAATTTTGAGTTGAAACCAACACTAGAATGTTGCCAGAATACTGTCCCTAGCAGCCGACCTCAATGCACTTATTAAACCATATCTAGAGATATATAAGTCCAATTGAGGTGAAACTAAGCTCAAATGGAAGCTAAGACATAATGCTACAACTTTCATGAGGGTTCCAGACTTGATTCCAGTAATTTAGGCATGAAATATAGGCTACAATTCATGGGCAGAATTGCTATAGAAATGGGCTGATGCAAAACTGAACTTTTAAGGCCTTAATTGACATGAGCTTGAGCCCAAATACAACACCCTTTGCTCCAACCCATTGCTAGCTAGTTAGAGACACAAAAGAGAGAAATAAAAAGTGGGAATGCAGCTTATAAACAAACACACAGCATGCAAAAAGGATAGGCAATAGCAAATGACAGAAAGTGGACCTGCTACACCCGCTTTTCTACCTCCTTCCTTTTACCCGAGTAAAACCATTTTAGGGATACTTTTTGCTTCATTTTTCATTCAATTTTTAGGCTTAGTTTTTAGAGTATTTTCATGGAGGGTAGAGGGCAAGATTTTGCTCTCCCCTTTTCTGTATCTTTTAGCCTCCATGGAAGGCTAAGCTTGTAACCAAACCAAGGGCTGCTACTTAAAGTTCAATGCTGAGATTCTGGTTTGTTATTACATTCATTTGTTTGTTGTTTCTCATCCTTTTCTCTTTATTTTTACTATGATATCTGAGTTAAATGGATCCATTTAGTTTAGATATTAATATGGTTATTGAGATCTTGATAATCACCTTAGAAGAGGATAGGAAAACCAAGTAATGCATTAAGATTTCATGGATTATTTGTGGCTAAGTTCTGATTAGACTCATTAATCATTTTCAAGGATCCTTATCTGTGATTTTAAGCCATAAAAATGATTAAAAATTGGATGATATTTAGTGATCAATGATGTATTAATTTCAAGTGGTTCCTTTGGCTAGTTGCATGTTGTCATTTGTAGTTTAGTTTTTATTTTAGTTAGTTTTTGCCAACCTCCCCATTTAGCTCCTAATATCATTGATATTATTATCCTAAAATAGTCCTTGGGTTTGACCTATGTTCCCTATGCTATAAGTTAGTTTAGATAGCTTCAGTTTATAAATTTCTAATTCGATCGACCTCGACAAGCGCGATCAAATTTTGGCACCGTTGCTGAGAATCATTTTAATTTTATTAATCATATTAGGAGTGTTTTAACATACTAACATCACTAACATTTTGTTTTGCAGCTGCTTTCTTTCTTTTTTCCCTGTTTTCAGTTTGTTTTTCAAATTTTTCGGGTAGTACTATTCACTATTGATCACCACCTCGGAATTGGCTAAAATTTGGTGGACATATAGAACTCAATATGGCTATGCTCATGAGGTCTCCTTATTTTAGCTAAATTCCTTCATTTAAACCATTTTTTCTTTTTTTTAAAGATTTTTTATTTGATTTTTAAGTTCCCCACATGTGTAGTTTTTGAGTGGTGGTGGTTGGCATTTTTTAAAAATGTGTAGATAGGTTAATTAGACTTGTTTTGAGTGATTTTTAGCTTTCGTTGTTATGTTGTTGTGTTTTTGGTTCCTTATCATCATTTTAGCCTTTTATGTGTAGTGTAGTATAATGCTTGATTACTAGAGCTTTTGCCTATCATAATCTGTTGGAATTTGATTTGAAACTGCTTAAAAGATTAGGAAAAGACTAGTTAATCAAGTTACCTTGTTGTTATGTTGCTGTGTTCTTAAATTTCCTGTCATCTTTTCCACTTTAGTGTAGTGTTGCATACCTTGCATATAATCTTGCATCTTGCATGCATTCTACACCTTCATGCATTCTGCATTTTTGCATTCTGCATGTTGCATGTAGTGTTGTAGTGTTTTTAGTCTTTCTGTCATTTTTTTATATGCTTTTTAGTGTAGTGTCCCCTGCCCCTTGCTGCATTTCTTGTATTTCAGCACCCTGCATGTTGTGTAATTAGGTCCTTTAGTATCCCTTTACCTATCATTAAATCTAAAAATTAGAGGACTGTCATTTTGAGTCAATGGAGAATAGATTGGAAGAACTGACCTATCATTAAACCTGAAAATTAGAGGACTGTCATTTTGAGTCAATGGAGAATAGATTGGAGGAACTGACCTCCTTAGTTAGGG
>JANHAO010009653.1:0-18218 GCA_026873985.1 Saraca asoca
CATAGCCCATTATTAATTTACATTGTGAAGTTTTATAAATAAAATATTGAATTACAAGAAAAAATTATATAAAATTATAAAAACAGACAAAAAGAATTTATCATATAATTTATTTAAAAAAATAAAATTTTCATTTTAATTATAGTATGAAAAATGTTTTGCATGGATTCTAGTTTAATTTTATTATATATTTAATGAAAACTAATATTAAAAGAGTGAGTAAAATATATATAAAATTTTATTATTTCTATAAATTTTTTAATAACTTCCCATGGTAACATCTTTATTTCAAAAGTCACATAGAATTTTTTATATTATTGAACGTGTCAAAAGATTATCTTTTCTAAAAGATGTATTATTGATTTACAGGAAATAATATTAGAAAGCAATGCATATCAGCTTGAAGTTAGACCATTAGCAGAAGGCGAAGACTTCAATGCCGAGCACGCACGATAGTATAATACTCTCATTCATCACCGAGTACATTTGATAGTATTATCTTTCTTTATTATTTTAAAATATAAAAATAATAAATTGAAATTAGAGTTGAAAAAAATTGATAAAATAAAATAATGATGCTAAAATACATTAAAAATAAACACAGATTTTTATAAATGTAATTAAGATTTAAATGTATATTTAATCCAAATCAAATTTGGATTTAACTAAGGTGTATAATGATTTGATCTATTTGATGGGTTTATGGGCCAGACCAATGACCTATTGAGTTAAATTCAACAAATTCACGAGATTTTTAAGTTCTTGAACACCTACAATGAGTATTTTCTTTTGTACAGAAACGAGAGAGAAAGATGTGGCATTAAAGTGTATAAAGGTCTCACTCATCTAAGCCCATAGACCAATATAATGGGCTAGACCTATGACCTGTTGAGTTAAATCCAATAAATTTATGATATTTTAAAGTCTATAAACACCTCTAATTCAATCAAAGCTTGTTGAAATGAGTATTTTCTTTTGCAGAGTGGAGAAAGAAAGACGTGATATTTGGTTTACATAATTTTCTTCAAATTCTCGAAAATATTTTAAGGGAATTTAGATTCCATATTTGATTCAAAATTTAAAAGAATTTATTTGAGAATATACATGTTCTCGAAAATATTTTTAATCTAATATTTCCATCAAATATTCCTATAAGGAAAGTAAGTATCTTATATTTTTATGAACAGAAATATTTTAATCATATAAAAAAATTATTTTGTCTATCCTTTAATTAATATTTTATTATCTCAATTCACTACTGCCTATCATCATTAATCACTTCCTATCCTTATCCACTGCTCATCCCTATTGACCATCAACTATCATTATTGATCACTGTTTATTATCATCCATCATCATTAACTATCATTCATTGCCATTGATACCACCTATTGTCATTGATCACTACTACTATCACCTATTGTCCACCACCCATCACCACCGATCGCTATTGCTTATCATCTATTATTACCTTCTATCATAGACTATCACATATACTCTGGACCAGTTAACTTTTTAGTATTAACCATTCAATTTTAATAAGAATATTTTTGATAATTTAATAATATTTTTAAAAATATATAAATTAATTAAAATATACTATTGTAATATCCCTAAAAATCTTTTTAATTAAATCAAATATAATAATATAATATTTTTAAGAATCATATTTTCAAAAATATTAAAATTTTTAAATATATATGATTTCGCAAATCAAACAGCACTTAAAAGCATTGTATCGTGGGGTATGCCGTTGGGACCTTCACATGACAAAAAAGTCAATGGGGGCTCTGCCACTTATCCGGTTGTCCGTGAGTACGCACTATACTTAGAAATAACGCTAACATGTAATAGCACTGCACCTCTTTTAGTGACTTCTCATGACTGTTTGTTTTTTTTAATCATGTTAGATTTTCACCTCTCATGTATCTAACAAGAAATTTAAGTTAGCACTGCATCATCTACAATAGCAATTTAGGTTACCTTATATATATATATATTATGATTTGCATTCATGAGCAATTTTTTGTAACACGACTGTAACTACTATAATTGTATTTATATCATGCTTTAATCTTAAAATAGGACATACATCATTAGAAGTACTTGTTATGTTAATTTTTATTCTAATTGGCAAACAAATACAGGCACAAGCAGTGAGAGAGGTCTACCAAAACTATGATATTGAGAATTACTGCCCAAACATGATCACCATTTCCGATGGCAAGTATTATGATGGCACCATACGGTGGCTATTATAATTTTATGGTGGTCAACGAGCACTACTTCTTGGTGCACATTCCAGATGGCCTGTCTCTTGATGCTGCAGCTCCTCTCCTCTACGTTGAAATCACAGTGTATAGCCCTTTGAGATATTATGAACTAGACAAGCCATGCTTGCATGTAGGTGCGGTTGGTCATATTGCTGTCAAGTTTGCAAAAGATCTTGGGGATAAGGTCACTGTGATCAGTACATCTCCTAACAAGAAATAGGAAGCTAGCCATTGAAATTCTCGGAGCTGACTCATTTCTAAGTAGGTGTGACGAAGATTAGATGCAGGTATGTGTTTCAACGAGCTTTATATTAGTGAACTCATGCATTTGAGATTTAAATTGCAAACTATGGATAGAATTTTCTATATTGAACTACCATAATTCAATTTTATATTGCATTGGGTTATGTGAATATCATAATATAATAAAATAGACCAATTAAAGTGTGATTAGATTAATAGGCCTAAATTAATGTCTAGACCAATGGTGGATATTTATAGTATAAGCCTCATAACTGGACTTATGATGATGAGTTAGTTAACTTGGTAAGATTATAACAAGGTAGATCTCTACTTATATTTTAGTATAAGTTGTAATCATCCCATTGATACTTTAGAATAACTCTCCCTATTCTCTATTAGGGCTTGTGAGGAGTACACCTGATCAAGAGATCTTACATATGGATGCACAATAAGCATTAGGTACATTAATTATTTGATAAATAAATTGTTTATACAGATTTAATGCTTTGTAACATAATGTAATAGATTTGGTTAATTTGCCAATTTATTCTCCAAATTTCTCACAATTGATATTATAGTCAATTTTTCCTTTCATTTTATAAGTTTCAATTTGTGCAAATTTTGTTTAAAGATTTTATGTGATTGAACTACTAGATAATCCATAATTTATAATAAGAAATATTATGAATATTTAAATGAAATGTTTCTTCTTTTTTGTATTGATATATTGCATGAATTGATTGTGAATTTTTTTGTGAATTTGAGATGGAATTGCAAATTGAACAATTTTAAGTTTTTTAGAAAAAATTGTTTACTCAAATTTGAATAATTTGAAGCAATATTACTCAAATTGATTTATGGTTTTATCTAAAAAGTCTATAGTATGTAAAATGCACAAATCAATTTGAACAAAGTACTAATGAATTGTGTTTTAAATTGAAATTTCGTATAAGAAGGCCATTTAGGTACCAACAATTTCTTTTTTAGAATTTGGCCTAAATTTACAAGTTTTGTTCAAATTGATTGATGTCACATGCTATAACGATTAGATAATCAAAAAAACTAAATCAATTTCACAAAACTCTTAACTAAAATTATATTATTGTGTGAAATTTTGCATAAAATGAACTTAGTTGGTTTAGTATTTTTTTTTTGTTTTGAATTGCTCAAACATTTTCCTAGTTTTGTTAAAATTGATTAGGGGCTTAGTCTTAGAATCATTTAGGTGATGAAATTCATGCAAAAATTTTGTAAAACGTGACTAAATTTGAAGAATTGTAAATTAAGTCAAAATCAGGTTGAAAAACCCAAATGCATAGGAGTCATGCGAAGAAGAAAACTCCAGGTGAAGTTGTGTGCAATTCAATGCATATCATAGGTGCTCGAAGTCCATATGCCATCATGGTTGTTGTTGATGGCAATTTTGATTATGTCATTGGCCTTCACTCTCTGAGGCTGTTTTTATGGATATTTTTTCAAATTTTGATTATTTGAGTGCTAATTTATTTTTTTTTTACCTAAAAAATTTGCCATATGATATCTATGCATTGGACAACTGTCTGTAATTTTTCCAAAATTTTTTGATGTTGTTTGATTATTGTTTGAATTTTGCATATTTATATGCATAAAATTGAAATTATGTAAGAATTATGTTACTCATGTTATGTCATGACATTTTGTGTAACTATATACTCACCCATCATGGAATAAGTTGCATAAAATTTTGTTGAAATAAAATTTTTATTATATCAAGGTGAGTACTATTTTAGTAATATGTATACCTTATTAGTGTAATATTATTAACATAATTTGTTAGTGATAATGTGAGTGTTAGAATTGTATTCTATATTCTTGAAATTTTTTAATGCCCTATTGGTGTTAGGTTTTAAAAATATAATGTTCAATTCTTATATTATAAAGCTTTAAATGTCATATTGGTGTTAGATTTCATGGTGTAGTATTGTTTGCAATTGCACAGTTTGTATTTTATGAGGAAAATTATAGCATAATTGAAGTTATACATGCATTATTAGTGTTTATGATTCCTCTCATAAGTTATTTTTTCTCAGCCTTTTTAGTATACAATTGACCTTTGTGAAAATGTTGAATGTAACCAATTATGAGAACTTGGTTGAATCCCTAAAATTATGTCTAGTGATCACTAATTTAAATCTGGCTTTGAGAGAGGAAGAGTTTGTGATTGATGATAATTTAACTACTACTCGGAGGGCTCAACATGAAAAATGGACACATTCAAATAGGATTTGTTTGATGGTAATGAAATACACTATGGATAAGATCATTAGGCAAAGTGCTGCTGATTCACAAAAGGCCATGGCCTTCATGCATTCAATTGTTGAAAAGTATGTAAAGTTTAATAAGTCTAAAAAGGGACACTACCTCTCTTTGCTTGAGAAAATTGCTCATGATGAAGTTAGTGAATTTGGAGAGCACATCTTGAAATTGGTGCATTAGTCCAACTAACTAAAAGAAATGAATGTTGACTTGGGAGACAGTTTTCTAATCTAGCATGCTTTAGAATTTCTCCCTTCTCAGTTCAATGTTCTAAAAACCACTTACAATACTCAAAATGGTGAATAGACTATCAATGCAATGATATCCATTATTAGTTAAGCTAAGAAAGATATAAAAAAGGGAAAGATTCAAGCTATCAATTATGTTTCTCATGGTTTAAGTTTTGGATAAGGAAATAAACCACTTCAAAAGATAACAAGTTGAAGTTATATTATAAAAAGAAGAAGAATGTGATGTAGGAGCAACGTTACAAACCCAAGAAGTCTTTGTTTAAGGGATCTTGTAAGTTCTACAAGAAGTAAGGGCACAAAAGAGCTAATTGCTTTAAATTCAAGAAGTGACTTTAGAAGAAAAAGAAAGGTAACCATCTAGCTCTAGTATACTTTGAATCCAATATTGTTGATATTCCATTGAATGCTTGGTAGTTGGATATTGGTGTAACCATTCATGTAATGAATTGTTTACAAGCGCTGAGAAATCTGAGGAAATCTAAGTGATGGGGAATTGATTATTAGACTAGGGAATATAGATTGAGTGCAAGTGGAGCACATTGGAGTTGTTTCTTTGTTTTTACCTACTAGTCATGTTTTAGAATCAAAAGATACTATTTATTATCTTCCATAAGAAGGAACTTGATTTCATATGTTGCATTAAACTAAAACGGATATTCTTGTTATTTTGGGAATGGAAATCTTAATTTGCTTTATGATTTTGCTACTATTGGCACCAATTCTTTGTGCAAGAATTTGTATAAACTTGATTTATATCCCAATTTTGCAAACTCTAGAAACACAATTGTTGGAAAAAAAGGGTAGAGTATATGAAAAATCCTCAATGCTTTGGTATAAGCATTTGAGCCATAATTCTAGAGAGTGGATGGAGAGATTGATAAATAAGTGTGTTTTGCATGATTTAGATTTCTTAGATTTCAGTGCTTGTATAGATCACATTAAGAGGAGATTCCCTACTATCTACCAAAGTGTCACGAGCTGACAAGTTCACTAGCTAGGCCATGTGATGCTTGTTATTTACCACCCGAAAGTAAGCTAACCATTGATTAGTCCAGCACACTAAGGGACAAATATATCGATTGATAAAGTATTAAAGAGAGCAATGGAAGATAAATAACAATCAAGGCAAACATGCACAAGTAGGGGCAATAATAGGACAAAGTAAGTTAAAGACAAGCATAACAAGCCACCTAAGATGCAACTTATATAATGTGGCCAAATGCAAATAAAATATGGGATAATATAAATTGAAGAGAGGCTACTTCTTTCACTCATATAAAGCATCATTACATAGCTTGGAGTGCATAGGGAAGGCACCAAGTCATACACTCCAACACCTAAACTCGTGCTATAAGGCCTACCAAGGTTCACTAGACACTCCCTCTCCCAAAGTGCATTTTGAGCCAAAGGCCATTTGACAAAAGTTAACATACTTCTTATAAGTTGATATAAGGTCTTTTCATATAGCTCAGGAAGGATCTTAGGCACCATTTTATATCAACACGAAGCTAAAAATCTAAGGATCATAACCACATGCTCATCTACTCATACTACATAAGTTACCTTGGGTGAAATTATGTAAAAATCTTTAAATAGGGAAAATGGAAAAATAGTACAATTCAGATTGCTTTCAAATTCATGCTACAAAACCTTCATACTATGCTTGATTTATCTACCAAGCTTTGTGTTAAATATAATACGTTTGCCTACTAAACGGTGCACAAGGTCAACTTGTGATATTCTCCCTTTACTTAGTTGGTTGACGTCCTCGTAGATATTGTTGCTTAAAAGACTTGAATTTGCTCCTTGAAATCTACTATCTTTCTTCTAGCTAGCCTCTTCGTCTCCTAAACCCATCCACTTCACTAAGAACTCTTTCTCACGACGTTTTTTCACAATCACCACGCAGTCTACTAGAAACTCATCTACTACTTTCTTTACTGAGGTTGACTTCTAGCATGGTGGGCTAGTTGCGGTTTGAATATTTTGGATATATATAGTATGGTTTTAGATTATTGACATGAATGACCAGGTGTATCTTCATCCATTTCAGCAAAGTAATCTTGTAAGCTACCTTCCTAATGGTAATGACAGGAATTAGCCCCATATATTTTTGGATCAATCTCTTATCTTTGGTTATTCTAAAGTTCCTCAGTTATTCAAGGATCAGTTTCATGAACACAAGAGCTCTCACTTTGAACTCCAAATTTCAGCACCCCTTGTCTTCATATTTTTTTGTCTTTTTTATGGCTTCCTCTAGGTAAGCACAGGGCAACTTCTATATTCAACTTCCAATCCTTGGTGAAGCGGTGTGCTTTTAGGTTCACATTTTTATACAGCTTAGACAAGGTGTGGGGTTAGAATGGCTATTGACCTATTGCAATCTTAAATAGACTCTTGTTAATAGTAGAACTCTTTTAAACATTAAGAAATGCTATGCAACATCAAATAGTTATGACCAATTCTTATTAACACTAGCAAAGTGCCTCAAGTACTCTTCTAAAAGGCCATTGAATCTCTTAGTCTAACTATCACTTTGAGTATGATAGCTAGACAAGATATTAAGTTGAGATCCAAAAAGGATAAAAAGTTTAGAGCAAAGAGTTCCAATGAATCTACTATCTCAATCACTCACAATATTTTGAGGAACACCCTAATACTTTACTATGAACTTGAAAAATAGTCGAGCAGTCTCCTTAGCTACATAATACTTTGGAGTTGGGATATACGTTCCATAATTTGAAAAATGATATACCACCACCAAATAGTGGACAAATGTGTCACTTTAGGAAGGCTAGAAATGAAGTTCAATAAGGCACTTTCCCATGGTCTGCTCAGCACTAGTAATGACTTCAAAAGTCATATAGGATTATCTCTCATGACCTTATTTTACTGGTAAATGAGACAGGTTTTAGTGTAATTAATTGTATCATTAAGCATCTATGGCCAATAATAACCCTACTTCAACAAGGCATAAGTTCTCTACCAACTCAGATGACCCACCCACAATATATCATAGCACTCCCTCAAAAGTACCTTCATCAAGTCACCAACTTTGAGGACAAAAAGTCTTCTTCCTTTCATCCGTAGTAGATCATCTTTCATCCAAAATTGTTAAGTTTTTCCTCTTTGGCAAAATATGATGGTTTGAGCCACCAAATCTTTGGTGAGATTGTCCTTTATACTCTCGTATTGTAACAGTGACAAAACTATAAGCTGTGCACACCATCAAGGTCATTACTACAAGCCTGCCCCTAGGACTAGAGGTATCCACAATCTAGTTAGTCTATTTTGCCTTATGCTCGAACTCGGAATCAAAACCTACCAAGAACTTTTACTAACAGCATTGCTTCAAGGTTAACTTTAGTTAAGTGAAGAAGTAACTAATTGTGGTATTAACAGTCTTAACCATAAGCTTCAACCCAATAAAGTAATGTCTCCACATCTTAAGGTGATCAACACTACCATCATTTCCTTCTCCTATGCTGTATACTTCCATTAAGCTTCCGACAACTTACGGATTTCATAGGCAACAAAATTTCCCCTTGAAGCAAGATTCCATACAATGTAAAATCTAAAGCTTTACTTTGGACTTCAAAAGGCTTGATAATATCTAGCAAGACAAGCACAACATCTCAATTCATAGCCCACTTCAAGTCTTCAAATGCAGTCTAGCGCTTCTTAGTCCACTATCAAACCACACCTTTCTTCAAAAATTCCATTAGTGGGGCTATCCTCCTAAAGTATCCTTCCACAAATTGGTAGTAGTAGTTTACAAGTCCCAAGAAGGATCTTAAATTAGTCACCATTATGAGGGTTTCCCACTTTTAGATGACCTTTACTTTCTCTATGTTCATACGGATGCCACAACATTCGACAATATGCCTAAAGAATTTAATGCTTTTTTAAGCAAAGGAGCATTTTCCCTACTTCACATATAACTGATGTTACCTCAGTCTTTTGAACACTAGTTTTTAGTGCTCTATATGATCCTCTAATATGGAATTAAAAATAATAATATCATCTAGATGAGCAATAATAAATTTATTTAGATAGCCGAGAAAAATCTTGTTTATCAGGGCGCAAAATGTAGCAGGAGCATTAGTCCATTTGAGTAGTATAATAAAGAACTTGAACGCGTTATAATGAATGACACAAGTTTTCTTTGCTATGTCTCCATCTGCCACCCTAACTTGATAATACCCCAACCTCAAGTTTAGCTTTGTGAAGTAGTAAGCAATGCTTAGCTGATCAAAAATACCTTGAACAAGAGGACTCAGCGTACTTGTTTCTCACCATGATTTTATTCAAGGCTCGATAGTCCACACATAACCAAAGACTACTATCTTACTTTTTCTAAAATAACACCAGAGCCTCGAATGATATTGTTGATGCTCAAATTAACATTGCATCTAAGAGCTAATTGAGTTAGTTCCAGAGCTTGACCAATTCTAGTGGTGCCATCTGGTAAGGTCTTTTTGCAAAAGGTTTTACACTAGGTAACAATTTAATCTGGTGGTCAATTGTCTTTAAGGAGGGAGTCTCAGAGGAAGCTAGTTTGACATTACATTCTTAGATGTTTTTAACACATTCTAAACTTCTTGAGGCACAACTTCCTCATCCTCATTCTCATTACATGTTAGGACTACTACGAATGATAGTTCTTGCCGCCTTCTAGCCTTATTAAATTTTAAAGCAGACAAGAGCCTGGTTTCCTTAGGTTGCTTAGTCTATATTGGCATGAAACTTAGGTTTTCACCTATGATAAGGAAATAATTAGTTGCAGGAATAGTCATAACATGGTGTGCCAAGAGGAACTCCATCCCCAACATGATATCAAAGTCATCCATTTAGGTGACTGTAAAGTCTTCTCTTCCTTATCATGATTCAAGCTTTATTGGCACTTGTTTCACCATTCTTGTAGTGATGGAGGCCAGTAGCTTGAGTCTTTCTCTAACTTCAAGCCTAACCTTTTGGCTTCCTCCTCAAAGATGAAATTATGAGTAGCACCTCTGTTCACCATTATGCTTGTTACAACCTTTTCAACTATTTGCCTTTTTACATACATGAGTCCCTATTTAGAGTCTTCTTCGCACTCTCAGCCTACTTCTTTAATGCACTAAGGGAGGATCTTTCTATTCACTATCGCAGTCCTCACCCTCTTTATCTCAACTATTTTTAGTGACCAATATAGCATTGAGGGCTACTTTTTTAGGGCATTCTGCCACTCTGTGTGAACCATTGCATAAAAAGAATGTTTGGGGTCCTTTTTACCTAATGTTAATGGCATTGTGAGATGCTTCTGGCATTATGTTGTTTGATCATCCTTTCTTGTTGTCCCCTCCCCCAATTTTGCCTTTGCTGAACCCATTAGATTGTCCCTTACTTCCACTAGAAAAAGACCCATTATTTCCTTAGGGCTTTTTGCTAGGGTTGTTTATGTGGTAATTGGTCAAGCGCTGAGTGGTGGGTGGCCAAGGTTACAGGAAATTCCTGCACTTACTACCTCCGAAGCTTAATTCTTGCTGATGGTTTCAAGCTTTCAAGAAAAAAGAACATTTAGTGCTTTTCTAACATGTCTCGAATATTCAACATTAGTGCTGAAAAATTCTTCCCATACTCCTAGATAACATTAGTTTGTTCCAAATCTTGTAGATAATGCCTAACCATATACTCCACATTCTCAAGGAAGAACTGTGATTTCAATTCTCTCTTCAAATCCTTCTAAGAGTTAATGGTGCATCGACCGACCATGATGTCCTTATGCTTAATTCTCCACCAATGCTTAACATCGCCAATTAGATACATAATTGTTGTTATCACCATGGTTTCTACAAAATCTAGCCTCATGGCTTGGAAATATTGTTCCATGTCAAAAAGGAAATTCTCCAATTCATTGGCATCTTGCATGCCACTATATGAGTAAAGCTCAAGCACTTTCACATGCTCAAATTCTTGTCCCCCATGGTTGGGGCCTTAGTTCCCTATAGCTTGAGTAAAAACCCTCAATTGGGCCATTGCATTAGCTAGCCCACCCCTCAAGTCTCTAACAGTGTCCCCTCAATTGCCTTTGGCATTGGTACTTGAGGCTTCTCAATTCATCCCAAATAAGACTCCATGGTAGCTACTCGACTAGTGACAAATTCCTACCCCTGGCCTATCAACAAGCTTAAAGATATGGTTGCTTTGCATGTTTTTAAATATTTTAAACATTTCCTCCATTTTCTTTCATTTACTCTTGAGTTTGGTAATACTTGCAGTGTTTGACATGATTGTAGCATGTCTTTAAGCTCAGCAACAAATCCAAAGCAAAACCAAAGTCGGTCAAAACTTGCTCTAATACTAACTATCATGCGCTAACAAGTTCATTAGCTAGACTATACAACACTTGCTATTTACCACTTGAAAGCAAGTCAGCCAATGGATAATCTTATAACATTAGGGGGACAAATATATCAAGTGGCAAAACATTAAAGAGTGCAGCAAAAGATAAATAATTAAGGCAAACAATACAAGTGCAAGTAGAGGCAACAATAACATATCACATAGTACAAAGCAAGTTAAACACAAGCACAACAAGGCACCTATTATTAGTATTTTTGGATCTATGCAAATAGGCTGGCAAAAGCCCAATAGATGAGTCCAATTGGATAAAGGCTCAGCTCGTCCAAGACTAAGGTCGCTGAACGAAGGAACTAGATTGCCAGTTACGAGCTCAGATCGCAGAACAAAGGTCAAGGCAGTGGCTCCAGGTCGATTGACAATGAGCTCCAGCCCACTGGTTGAAACTTGCCACCTCAGCCATTTTCTAGAAAACTCACTTTAGTTAAACTCGAGAATGGGACCAACTTGCATATTCAACTTGTATGGCCAACTTGCGTACAACAACTTACAAGAACCAACTTGCGTACAATAACTTACAGGAACTAACTTGTAACTAGTTTATTATTTTCCTTTTTTGGAACACATTAAGATTGTACATCCTAATAACTATAAATAGGGGTTAAGATTATTGAAGAAAGGAGACCAATTTTAGACCTAGAGAGCAACTTAGACAGAGAAAGCCAATTCTAGATAGAGAGCACACTCTACAAAATATAAAGAGAAACTGTATACTATATACTCTACACTTTGTAAGCATATTCTGAGAAATAACACTACTACAGACGTAAGGGTCGATTAACTGACTTTAGCCAAACCATGTTAAAAACTCCTGCTATCCTATTCCTGTTCTCCCTGTTCTTCCTCTCGCTTTCACTCTCTTCCTTTCTCACCCTTTCACACTCAACTGGATTGAAGTTGGGGTTTACTAAACTTTTCTGGTTGGAAGAATTTAGGCTTACCAAATTCCACCATCAAACATTTTAGCACTAGAGGAAAGGCCATACTGTACTTTGGTTAAATTTTTGTACAACCATGATGGCAAAAGGAATAACTACTAGAAGTTTTGGTTAATTAGCTAGAAGGTCATGTACAACAACAGCAGGAACTAGTCTCTCTAGCAGCAAACACTTTCGTCGTTCTTGCTATAGGTATTACCGCCGGCTTGCCCCCACAATGCAGCACCAACCTGCTGTTATCATTTCCATGAATGATGAAATGCAAGCATGGCACTAATGTTAGGAAATATTTTAGAACACAATAAAAGAATTAATTAAGGCGGTTAGGATGCTAACATAGGCACAAGCCCTGGGCATGAAAAAATAGGTTCAGGTCACTACCCCTAGAAGAGAGCCCTGGCGTACTGATTCAACCTACTCCTCCCACTCACAAACAAGATTGTTGATTCACGGAGCTTATGAAAACCATAATGGTTCACAATATGAGAGCTTGCATCAAGCGAAAGGGTTAAGCAGGTCTAGCCAGGGACATACCATAGGTTGCTATTCCCATGACCAAGAAGATAAAAAGAGCCAACAAACATCTAGCCAAAGATCCGATACACGAGATCTGGTGGTAGCAGAGCTACTCTAAAGTGTAAAACAATTAAAGGAACACCCTCGAGTTTAGAGTAGCCAAGACCAATATAAGGAGAGAACTCCATTCATAAGAAAGATAGAGACTTAGGCTCTCCCTTGTAAATTTAAAATCCCCGCAATCTCACAATATAATGGGAACAACAATCCATACAATCATCTAGATGCATTTAATGTACAAATGGATCTTCAAATAACCAATCCACTGGTTAATGTCAAGTCTTCCTAGCCACTTTTGGAGACATAGCTCAAACGTGGTTCAGGAGTCTCCCAACTCATAACATTCATAGTTGGAAAGAATGTCAGGAAAAATTCATCAACCAATATAAAGCAGTGAGAAGGCAATTCACACCATCCTGCAACTTCATGACAGTCTTTTAGCAGAAGAATGAATCACTGAAAGACTACATCACTCAGTTCAGACACAAGGTTAACAATGTGGAGAATCCGCTCGATGAGAGTATCCTAATTGCGATCTCAATGGGACTCCACAAGGATGGAAAGTTATATAAGAACATATACAAATCTCCAGTAAGGGATCTGGGTGAGTTTTATAAATGAGCTGCCAAATAGATCAAGTGGGAAGAGACCTTTAGTTCAAAGAAGTCTAATCATAAGGACAAGGCAAACAACTCCAATTAGAATGGAAAGAGGAGCAATGATGAAAGTGCCAAGGACAGTTCTCATAACCAGCCTACAAAGAATGCAAGAACTAAGCGACCTGAGCATTAAGGTCACCATAACAGCTACAACATCTTATCTAATACTCAGGATTCAATATTTGCAACAGAAAAGGATAAAAAGGACTTCGAGACACCTAACTTAGTAAGAAGTCCTCATTGGTACAAAGACACCAGCAAGTTTTGCACCTATCACAATGAGGTCGGGCACAATACTTCAGATTGTTAGGCACTACAAGATAAAATTAAGGATCTAATTAAGAAAGGTCACTTAAAAGATTATGTGGTGCGACCAGCAAGACAGTGACCCTAAAAATCATGATAGGGTCTCGAGCAAAACCAAAGCATATACTATATGATTCTAATGGAGTTAAAGTTCCTAGAGCTTGGAATACAGGACACTTGCTCATTCCTTCTTATAAGAGGACCCTTAGGAGCCATCCGGGGAAACCCTGTTGATACTCTAAGGACAAAATCGTGAGGAGCCATCCGAGAAAGAACTCATCGATACTTTAAAGCAAACAATATACTTGCATGCATACAACTAACTCTTAGGCACCGTATGCATGTGATCTCTTACTCATTATGCATGTGACTAACTTTCAAGCACCGCATGCATGCAACCATTTTCTCAACATGTATACGTCCAATTCTTAGGCACTGTATACATGTGACCTCTTACCTAGCACGCATGTGACTAACTCATAGGCACTGTATGCATGCAACCATCTACTCAGCATGCATACAACTAGCTCTCAGGCACCGTATGCATGTAACCTCCTACTCAGCATGCATGCGACTAACTCTTAGGCACCGCATGCATGCAACCATCTACTTAGCATGCATATGACCAACTCTCAGGCACCGTCTACATGTGCATACGACCTCCTACTTTGCACGCATGTGACTAACTCTTAGGTACCGTATGCATGCAACTATTTACTCAGCATGCATACGACTAACTCTCAGGTACCATATGCATATGACCTCCTACTCAAAATGCATACGACTAACTCTTAGGCACCATATGCATCAACCTCCTACTTAACATGCATGCAACCAACTCTCAAGCATTGTATGCATACGAACTATTACTCAGGCACTATGGTGCCAAAACTCATTGCCAACTGAGGCTCTAAGCCAACTGAGGCACAGAGGTGTTAAAATAAATTCATTGCTTGTTAAGGCACATCCATGCAACCTAATACTTAAAGGCACAACTTTTATACAATTTACTTTAACATTCAACTTACGAAAATTAAAGGCGTAGCTCACATGCGACCTACTATTAGGCGTAGCTCTCATGTAACCTACCAGAGTATTTGAATTCATGCTAGCTGAGCGCTGCTCTTATGTGACCTACCTAGGCACCCTACTTATTACCAGCTAAGGCACTCTGGTGCTCAAACTCATTATCAACTGAGACAAATTGATGCAACTGATTGGTCATTTAATTTAACTAATATTTATTTAACTATGACTTGCAGGAATTTATTCAACCTATATGTTATCTTCTATGATGTACTTGAACATCCAACATGATGCACTTGGAAAAGAAAGGAAATATGAAAAATTTCATTAAAAACCTCATTCAACGAGGTGGACTTATACATGAAGATTTAAGAATACAAATCAGAATAAACCTACAGCTATCATGTCCTAAAAAGAAAGCTGGCTTCAAAGAACTAAACCCCAGTGAGCTAGAAGATCAATAAGCAAGCAAACTGCTTAACTTTTTTCTTGTCTTCCTCCTAATTTAGGAGCTTTTCCCTTAGCTTTATTGCCCCCAAGGTACTTGCAGAAACCAAAATGGTTAACTCACCATGCAAGGAGGCAAAAGAACACAGCTAGAAGGGATGAATTCAATAGCATAACCATAAAGAGGTTATGAAAATTGTAACAAGGCTTCCCAAAATCCTTAGAGAGGAATCGTCCATGGGAACTTCCTATGCAGTAGGCCATACATGCCTCATAGCACTTCATTAAAGATCTAGATCATCAGAAACATGGACAGCTCAGCTAATACACCTATCAGACCATCCTATGAAAAAGGGAAAAAGGTCTTCTACATCTTATATAAGACTAGTCCAGCTTCATCGATGAATCCAAAGACTATCTAGCTACCTTTGATTAAACGGTCCAGCAAAAAGTAAGGTTGTCATGCCAACAACTATAAAATATGCACATTAAATGCATGGTCTAGTGTAGATAAAACAATAAGACAAGAAGTTTGAATGATAGCACTATAGATTACGATCATTAGCTTTTGCTAGCAAAACTTTAGCTCCCAGTTCGCAGAATGAACTGAGAGATGGGGGCCTAATGTTATGAGTATTTTTGGATCTATGCAAATAAACTGGCAAAAGCTTAATAGATGAGTCCAATTGGATAAAGGCCTAGCTCATCCAAGACTGAGGTCGCTGAACAAAGGAACTAAATCACTAGTTGTGAGCTCAAATTGCAAAATAAAGGTCAAGGCGGTGGCTCCAGGTCAATTGACAATGAGCTCCAGCTCGTTGATCGAAACCTGCCACCTTCTAGAAAACTCACTTTAGTTAAACTCAAGAATGGGACCAAACTTGCAGATATTAACTTACATGGCCAACTTGCATTTGACAACTTACAGGAACCAACTTGTAACTAGTTTATTATTTTCCTTTCTTGGAAAACACTAAGATTGTATACCCTAGCAACTATAAATAGGGGTTAAGATTATTATAGAAAAGAGACCAATTTTAAACCTAGAGAGTAACTTAGATAGAGAAAGCCAATTCTAAATAGAGAGCACACTCTATAATATAGAGAGAAACCGTATATTGTATACTCTACACTTTGGAAGCATATTTTGAGAAATAACACTATCGTGGATGTAGGGGTCGATTAACTAACTTTAGTTGAACCACATCAAAAACTCTTACTGTCCTCTCCCTATTCTCCTAATTCTTCCTCTCGCCTTCATTCTCTATAGCTCTCACCCTTTCACACTCAATCGAATTATAGTTTGGGATTTACTGAACTTTGCTAGTTAGTAGAATTTGGGCTTACCAAGTTCCACCATCAATAGCACCTAAGATGCAACTCATGCAATGTAGGAAAATGTAGATAAATACATCCAAATACAATTAAAATATGGGATATTGTAAATTAAAGAGGGGTTACTTTTTTCATTCTTATAAAACCTCTTTACATAGCTTGGAGTGTGTAAAAGAGGTACCAAGCCACATACTCTGACTCTTAGACTAATGCCACAATGCCTATCAAGGGTCACTAAAAACTCCCCCTATAGAACATATTGAACCAAAGGCTACATGACAAAAGTAGACATTCTTTTTATAAGTTGACAGAAAGCCCTCATAGTTCAGGAAGGATTTTGGCACCATTTTATATCAACATGAAACTAAAAATTTAATGATCACAACTATGTGCTTATTTATTCACACTAGATAAGTTTTCCTTGGTAAAAGTACATAAATAACCCCAAAATAGAAAAAAAATGGACAAATAGTATACAAGTCGAATTACTTTTAAATTTATACTACAAGACCTCTATACTATACTTGATTTATCCACCAAGTTTCATGTCAAACAAAACATGTTTACCTAATGAACTGATACACAAGGCCAACTTATGACACAAAGCTTGACCCTAAAAACTTTCATCATTTTGAATATCAGAGTTTTTGATTGAAGTACATAAATTTCTTGGAAGACAATGTGAGATTCCACCTTATGTCCTTGATTGCATTTAGGATATACGATATTCATTATTATTGAATTTGATCTAACTATACTCATATTTTTCCATTTTTATAAATATACATTAACATTTATATAGATACAAAAATAAAGGGAAAATACAAAGAGGACCACACCTTTAAGTGGAATATGAACAAAGGAGATAGAAAAAAGTAGAGCTTCTTGGTTCCACTTTGTCCTAAATGTGTGAGCAGTATACATATCAGGGCATAAAACGTACATTAGACATTTTTCTTTCTGGAGCTTTGGCTTGTCAAGATAATTTTGAAACTAAACAAAATAGAGACATTGTAAATGAAACTCAGGTGGTGGTGATGAAGAAGAAGAATGAATAAATACAACCTTTTTCTTTATCTTAAATTAAATGTAATCACCAAGTAAAACCTTTTTTTAAGGATAAGATGCAAATAATATTTGAACTAGAGCTTACTATCATCTATCCTCTCAAAATAGATTATTTTACAAATAATCTCATGAAGTTTTCAAAAAATTGAAAATATTAAAGATCTCAATTTAAAGAAATAGGAAAAGGCATATGAATCACCTATAA
The DNA here is from genome assembly GCA_026873985.1 of Saraca asoca. Classification (NCBI taxonomy): domain Eukaryota; kingdom Viridiplantae; phylum Streptophyta; class Magnoliopsida; order Fabales; family Fabaceae; genus Saraca; species Saraca asoca. The sequence goes on from JANHAO010009653.1 coordinate 18,025, forward strand.
TTTTGTCTAATTATTTTTTTACAATAAACTTAAAGTAATAAAAGAAAAAAAAATTAAAAAAACATATACCTTGTGAGAAAATTTGGTTCGGTATTTTCCTTAGAGGCATAATATATATACAAATTCTGAGAGACTAACAAACTCCTAAAGTTACTCCTAAATATTATCCTAATCCTAACAAACTCCTAAAGTTA
>JANHAO010009654.1:0-18218 GCA_026873985.1 Saraca asoca
CATAATATCATATCACAAAAATCATTTTATATGAAATGGGATTATTAAGAGAGCAGGATTATCTACTCACCTGAACTCAGACTGCCTACTGGGAAAGAATTCTACTATGACCATGCAGATTGGGATATCAGTATCTTCTTGGCAGTAGTTCCTTCCACAATCACAGTCATTCAAGTACAAGGTTACATGACGATCAATAGGTTCATTCCTAAGACTGACCTTGTCAATAGATGATCCACTCTTTGAGTCAACTAAATCTCCAAGTCCAGTTGACTTCAATGCAAAATTAACAACTGGCTATTTAACATCTTGGATGTGCTTCTTTAGTTGCTGCTGCGCCAGCTCATTGTAATTTGACCTCAGCTGATACAACAAAGTAGATGTTTCTCCAATACAATAATTTATATTTCTCTTGATAGCTCTGGATATGGTGAAATCATGTAAACTAACACCAGAACCTTCAGAAAATAATTCCTCCATCGGAAAGGGTTGTATTATGTCAAAGAATCTCATAAGTTCCTCAAGGCCTTTCCCAAGGAAAATTGAAGTAGCAATTTCATTGCCAAGACTTTCATCATGTTTCAGCAATGCATTTAGCTTTAATCCCGTAATCTTTTGATTCCTCTACCCCATTCATCACCGTTCAATAAAATCCCACACTCATCCCCAACTGTTGATTTTCTCTTTATCCTTATTTATATCCCTCACTCTGCTCAAGTCAAACAGAATTCACAAGTCACCTAAGTATCCCCCACAATCAAACTATAAGGCAATTAACATATATTGCTCACAACTGAAATGTTTCAATTTTAGAGTAAGAGCATTAGTTACTGCATATATGTACACGCAAGCATGTTAGCATGACATGGCGAATTGGCCAAAAGTCCTTCTCTGCTACCCTTAAATGACAACCCATTTATACAACTGAATCAATAGCAATCTCACGAAAATAAACAAATTCAACACTACCCCTCCACATGACAAATGTCTTCCATGCGGCAGCCACTAACCCAAAATGAAACACATCACCACTTCCGCATACACACACTCTAAACCCACTCCTCCAACTGACGTGTCGTCCTCTTCTCAATACCCTTCTTGAATGCACATCTAGAGAAATTTCACAACATTGATCCAACGCCGGAATAAAGCAACACAAGGTTGTTCCACGAAATCATATTGCAAACAAACAGAAAATTAAAGCAAACAGAACCTAAAACCCAAACGTCCAGCCTTTAAGAAGATTTAAGTCATTTAAGTATCACTAAAATATCCAGAAGCCAGTAACGTATCAGCCAGTAGTTCAAATCAATATCAGGACTCCTCCATAATTCGTATTCCATACAAATGAACTCAGAGGGCAGAAGTTTAGAATCGACGAGCAGAAACTCTTAAATGGCATTTGAGACTACGAAGAAAATCAAAGGATATAAGGAAGTGACGACCTTTCTTGAAGGAAGGTGAAGCAGAGTTGACATTAAAACCTGATTGTGTGAGATAAATTTGAAGATCTTCCACGAATTGAGCTGCCGGAAAATGGAAGCTGTCGTGAAGAAGAATGAGACCAAAACAAGCCAAGATGAAGAAGTGAATAAGTTGGGGTGTTTCTAGAAAATGAGAGTGGTCTTTCGGGCAAGAAGGCAGAGGGGCAGGACGGAGAGAGAGAGAAAAATCTGGAAAAATCTTGATTAAAAAAATTTCATTTAGGGAAATTTACCCTTTGGCCCAAGGTTTTGGCCAAATTCAACTAAGGCCCAAACTTTAAAAATCTTCTTCAATTTAGTCCCTAGGATCCTTTTTCAGTTTAGTCCTTTTCATCATTTTTTTCATTCTTTCATTTATTTATTTATTTATTTATATTATTATTTTTCTTTCCGAGTATTACACTTACCATGTGACAAAGGCATAACTTCCCAAGTCTGATTAGCCTCAAGAGCCATCATTTATTCCTCCATAGCAGCACGCTACCTATCATGACAAAGTGCCTTTGAAACTGACTTAGGAAAGCAATAAAGCATTATGACAAGATAGGTAAAGATGAATAAGACACAAAGGTAGAGATCGAATAAGCGTGATAATGGGTACTTTTTTTAGTGCAATTACAAATACCTTTTCATTAAGCAATAAGCAAGTCAAGATCAAAGGATGCAAGAAACGGATCTTGTGAGGAAGAAGCCGATAGGAGAGACAAAGTTAATGGGATGTCTGTAACATGTGCTCTACTTGATGTCTCAATAATGGTAGAAGAACAAATTGCATCTGGTACCTGCACTCTACCAGAGTAAACATACTTAATGAGAGGAGAAATCTAAGTTTTAGTGGAACAGACTTAAGAATCTTGAGTGGAATGCATAAGAAAATGTTCATTAATAAATTTAAAATCTAACATTGAACAAGAAGACTTAGAAGATCCAAAAAATGGAGTAAACTGAAAAAAATTAATGTAACAACATTGATAACCCTTTTGAGTTCAAGAATATCCAAAAAAGACATATTTCAAAAATTGAGAATCTAACTTAGAAATTTGAGGACGATGATCCTGAACAAAACATGTGTAGCCAAAAACACATAGAGTGAAAGGAAACAATGTCTACGAAGGAAATAAAAGAGAATAATGTACCTATCCATCAAGAATCGAAAATGGCATATGATTGATCAAAAAATAGGTTGTAGCAATCGCATCTGCCTAAAACACCTTAGGCACTTTCATCTGAAACAGGAAAGCATGCTCTAATAGGTGACTATTTTTTTTTCAATTACTCCATTTTGTTGTGGAGTAATTGTACAAGATGATTGATACATTATACCATGTTGTGACAAATAAGAAGAAAATTTTTCGAAAAAGTATTCTTTAGCATTATCACTTTGAAAGTTGCATATAAGTGTTTGGAATTAATTTTTAATTTCAGCATGAAAGGCACAAAAAATATCATTCTGATTGGTTTTTCATCAAATAAAACCAAGTAACTCTTAAATAGTTATCAACAAAAGTAACAAAATAATGATAACTAAATTTAAAAATAACAGGACAAGAACCTTAAATATCTGAATGTACTAACTCAAAAAGGGATGCAACACATTTATTGACTTGAGGAATATAAAATTGACGATGTTATTTAATAAACTGACATGACTTACAATTTAAAGTAGAAATAGAACTTAAACTAAGATACAATTTCTTTCAAGATGCTAAACAAGAATAACCCAAGTGATAATGCAACTGATGTGGAATAAGGGTAGCAGATGCAGCAATTGGCTAAGGAACTTTTTCATCAAACACGTACAACCCACTAGATTCATATCCCCTACCAAATATATTCTTCATCAAAAGATCCTAAAAAAAACAATAACCAGGAAAAAAGAAAATGCCACAATTATAAGTACGTGTTAATTAGTTCACAGAAAATAAATTGAATAGGAACTTAAGAAGACATAAAACATTGGATAAAGAAATATTAGGTGTAAGATTAATTATACCACTTCCAACAACAGAAGCAGTAGACTTATTAGCTAAAATAACATAAGAGGTAGAAGAGTTGTGAAAGGAAGACAAGATACCTATATTACCCATCATATGATCGGTAGCACCTAAATCAATAACTTATATGATATTGGAACTAGAGAGACACGCAGTAAGATTACCTGTCTGAACCATAGTGGCAGTGGACTGAATGGGTGATGATTGCTGAAAGGCTTGGAATTGAAGATATTGAGCATACTCTTCTTCAGATATGATTATTCCATAAGTAGGCTCAAACTTTACTACAGGAGTACTAGTTATAGTATGTGCAAATTGAGATGGTGCATTTTTTAACTTGGCATAATTTCTCTTGATATGATTAGGTTCTTTGCAATAATGACACATGTAGGCATTATTAAAATCACGCCCCTTTCCTCTTCCTCCTCTACTACTATCACAACTACCTCTAGTACTGGATCCAATGAAAGTAAATGACTTACTAGGAGTTATAGATTGATAAGGCACATCACTAACATTTTGAAGAACATGATAAAATGCATTTACCCCTGTGAGTGATTGAGAATTGGTCCAGATTTGTTAATGGACAGTGTTAAGTTCAAAGGATAGAGCCATCAGAAAACATAGAGCTCTAAATTGTTCCTGTTGAGTCCGTATTGCCTCAATATCCATAGTGATAGGAATAAAAGGATTCCACTATTTAAAAAGATGATTAACATCAAAATACATTTGTAAAATATTTTTACCTTTTCCACCGACTGAAATAATGATGCGCATAAGTCTGTAAGAGGATTCGAAGTAAGGTGATCTACCTTTTTAATCCCCTCAAAAAAGTATTCAGCAACTCTTCTTTAAGCATGATACTATTAGCCTTCTACATCCAACTTTTGGTCAATAATTCTAGCCAATATTGGGATGAGATCTGAAAAAAGGATTTTGCATTCTGATTTGTCTTCATCCCCAAAGGTTGGATTTTTGTTTTTGGTACTCAAATCAGAAGTGAGATCAGTCATCACAAATTATTCAACCAAAAAATAGCACCAAAATTGTAAAAAAAAAAAAAACTATAGCAGAACTTTCCAAACCGAAGATCCAACCACACAAGGAGGTGTGACGGCTACTGGAGAAGCTATAGGAGGAAACGTGTCACTAGAAAGTTCACATGTCACCACATGCCTTCGGAGTTTTCTGCGTGTGGTCCTTACTTGCCACTTTGAACTAAGCACTATGCTACAAAGTGCCACCCAGGGAGGTTCGTCATCTGCCAATCTATTGCCTTGTCAACCCAGATCTGTCTTTCTCTACCTCACGCATTTCGAAACCCTCCAAACAGATCTAAATTCCTCTGCCTCATGCTAAAATTAATGACTACTAGCCGCCACAAATACTGTATCCAGGCACTGGATACTTATAGCTAAACATGCAATCTGAAAATTGCTGCCAGATAAAAACCACCGTGACTCACAACATCAAAAGAAGAAAGATGGAGAAGAAGGAAGAGAAATGATGAGTTTTGTTTGGTTAAGTTGGGAAGTGAGAAAATATCTAGAGTTTATAGGGCTCTAGATGCTATGTTAAAAAGGAGGGAGAGAAAAGATATTATGAAGTCATACTCGATAATGAGCTAGACATATGTATTAATATAAAAAATATGTACATGAAATAGAGTCTTAATAGGTCTATAATTTATTGAACTATCTAGAGCTATCACTTATCCTACATAGGCTTATCACTTATCTAATCATACGCTTATCACTTTGACTAACCTATTCACTAATAGTGATATTCCCATGAAGAGGTCCAATAGAGTTCATAGGCTAACAATTTCTAATGATTGTCTGATTTATATGTAGGAACATGAATTTGATGTAAATGATGAAATTGATCCCACTATCTTTTCACAAGCTGTATTCAATCTAAATTCCTCTGCATAGGTGAGTGCGAAAAGAGATGAATTAGCCTTAATGCACAAGAGTCAAATGTAGGATCTAGTTGAGTTGCCTGCAATTCTAAGCCAATTGGTTGCAAATGGGTTTTTAAAATCAAGCGAGATGCTCAGGGTTAGATTGAGAGGTATAAGGCTAGACTAGTAGCAAAAAGGTACACTCGAAAAGAGGGTATTGATTATAAAGAGACCTTTTCACTAGTCTTGACTAAGCGCTTATTTTGAGTTGTTATGGAGTTAATAGCTCATTTTGACTTGGAGCTATATCAAATGAATGTCAAAACAACCTTCTTGAATAGTGATTTGTCAGAAACAATGTAAATGAAATAGTCAGATGGTTTCCAAGGGCATCATAAGGAACACCTTATTTGCAAACTAAAGAAGTCCATATATGGCTTAAAACAAACATCTAAACAGTGGTATCTCAAATTTGATGAGATCATTACATCTCTTCAGTTCAAGGAGAATGTTATAGATTAATGCATATACATGAAGAGTAATGCAAGCAATTATGTGATCCTAGTTCTATATGTTGATGACATTCTTCTTACGAGTAATAATATGAGCATATTGATTGAGATGAAGCAAATGTTATCAAAGAACTTTGAGATGAAAGGTCTTGGGCATGCCTTTTTTGTCCTAGGCACTAAGATTCATCGTGGCAGATCTCTAGGTGTTCTAGGCTTGTCTCAACATTCATACATTGAAAAGGTACTAAAAAGATTCAATATGTCAGAGTGCTCTCATGCTTTTTCACCTATTCCAAAGGGTAAGATTTTTTTAAATGCCCAATGTTCTCAAAATGACGAAGAAAAAGAAAAGATGAAAAATGTCCTATATGCATCGATCTTAGGTAGCCTAATGTATGCTCAAGTATGCACACGTCTTGATAGAGCCTTTATTGTGGGTGTACTAGCTGAGTGATCTTAGTCAGAGACACTAGACTGCCGCTAAAAGAGTGATGAGGTATCTACATTTACAAAAGATTACATGTTGACTTACAAAAGATCAAGAAATCTTACAGTTCCAGGCTACTCAGGCTCAAATTTTGTTGATTGTCCAGATGATCATAAATCAACATTTGAATATATCATTATGATGGTAGGAGGAGCTGAATCATGGAAAACTAATAAGTAGACACTTATAGCAACCTCCACTATGGAAGCAGAGTATATTGCATGTTATGAATCTACTCGTGAAGCTTTATGATTTAGAAAGTTCATTATTGGATTTAATATTGTTGAGAGCATTTTGAGACCCTTTAGCTATTTGCTATGATAATACCGATGCTATGAACTTCTCTCTAAACAATAAAAGTTCTACCCATATAAAGCACTTTGATGTGAAATATCAGTTTGTAAGAGACAAAGTATGTGAGTGTGTTACTTGTATTGAGCACATTTTCATAGATCATATGCTCATGGATCCACTAGCCAAAGGCTTAGCAATTAGTATGTTCAAAGATCATGTAACCAATATGGGTTTGTGTAAGTCTTTTGATGTATAGGGTTAATGGGAGTTTTGTATTTGATGTTATTAAATAAAATGTATTGTTTATCTTGAGATATGTTGAATGAAATATATATGATGTTGCCATTTTTTAGTGCATATTTTCTAATTATGACATGTTATTAGAGACATTTAGATCTTATTTCATTATTATGTTGAGAATGTTAATTCTCATTTGGCATCTTGGGCGGATGTTAGGACCATTGTGTAAAGATTTACATATAGTCACAATTTTCTTATGTAAATCTCATTATGCAAATTTTAAGTTAATATTCCTATTGGATATCAATTCTTCTGGTCGACGAAGTGTAGGCATTCAATATGTTTGATATTAATATCTATATTGGATATGTTGGTCTACACTATTAGAAGTTTATGATCTCAATTTGAGCTATAGGTGTAATAGTATCATAATTGCCTTGGCATTACTTAAAGTGGTCACTATTTATTAATTATGTGGTCCTCATATAGACCTATATAATTCATAATTAAAGTGTGTTAAGGTAATTGGCCCATTTAGTGACATAAAGTTGAGATTTATTGGATACTTAAGCCTAGACTGAACACTAGGTTAAGATCTTGTGATGGGTACAATTTTGACCTAGTTAATTTTATTCAAAAATAGGTCCCTACTCTCTAACCCTAAGTCAAATTGTATCTATCCATTGGCTACAGTAAAAGTTCTCTCTTAACTAGGGTTGCCTGAGAAGGGATTCTGTTAGATCACACAACTAAATCAGATTGTTAAACTATAACTGTGTGGTGATCATAGATGCTGCAAAGGATTCAGGTATGATTAAATTTCAAATCAAATTTTATATTATCTCTGCACTCTAATCATGCCATAATAATATAATTAATTGATCTAATTTCTCAAATTATTTTAACAAAATCTTCATAGATGGGCACTTGTGTGATAAAAGCGGTGAATCTCTAACCATCACCTTGATTCAGAAGGATCAAAACTACAATTAAAGATGATTTCTTTACTAATACTAACAATTACTAATTAAGTTACTTGAATTATTAACGTACTAATACAATTAAATCTAGTTAATATTATTGAATTATTAAGCTAATTACAAACGTATTCTAAGATAGTTACTTTTAGAATAAAAGCAGGTACCACAAAGTAACTAATTACATTCTGCTTAAAACAGTTCGACCTGATAGAGCTGTTACTTTCACTTGATAGAACAAAAAGAAAGAAATTTTACCGCAACCTCAGTTGATAATTCAATATATCTAATTAGTTTGGTTAGGATTAAGTACTGGGATAAGTAGTTGTTAAATTTATCTAGAAAAAAAATTAACAGTGATCCTCACATGGAGCACTAATTTTCCTAGTTCACCTACACATCAGTCGGACATTGACTACAAGATCTATTTGGATAGGAGAGAACGAAGCAAAAGAAAAACAAGGAAGCAATCCCTCTGTTTTCTTCCCTCTTTCCTCCGTTTTCTTTACTCCCAAACAAACCATTAACCTAATCGTTGATCCTGATGCAAACAAACGTCTCTGATGAAAGAAGTCAATTTCATTATACAGTCACCATGATAAGCCCTTTGAAAAAGTAATTCACTGAAAGCAAAAGAACGCCATATGCCTATGCCAATATTGCAAAACAAGCTATAAATAAGCCATCTAAAAACTAATTATCATGTATACATGTTGCACCAAGACCATATACAAAAGCCAACGGAAACTACACATCAAGAAAAAAGAAGGCTAATCCATAGTTTACATGCTATGTCTCCTAGACAAATGAAACATTCGTGTATCACAAAAATTAAGCTCCATGCTGTTGCCTGCCACCTTGTATTGTTGTACATGTTCAACATCAGTCTTGCCGCTGTTTCCTCAAAATTTGCTTGGTGAAGAAGCAAACCCAGAAGCCAAACATAAGATGGCACAATGTATATTTTCTGGACAAACTGTACAGCTAGTCTCTAGTATTAACCGAGAAATAGATTCCTTAGAAGGTGCTGTCCCACAATCTCGTGATTGAACAAGAACAACATCGGCCAAAATAAACTAGGCAATAGCTTGGAAACTGATCAACAGAAAGAGACAGAGAAAATACAACTGTAACTATTAGAAGTAGCACACACTGATATGTCCAAGGATAAAGATTATAATGAACCAATTCACATCATGCTTCTGCCTAACAACTTTCTACAGGAAGCTAATTTACCTTGCAAAGTCATATGATCAAGCATGTTTTCTAGACTCTCCACTCAGTTCTCTTCGTACAAGCTCCAGAATCGCAGTAAACTGCAAAAACAAGGCTGATTATAGAACTGTTTCTTATTGAGACTCGTGAAAATGAGTCAGTACACAACTTTGTTTTTTACATAAAATAACAACAATAAAATCTCTTTCATCAAGAAAAGATTATCAAAACATCATCAATGAGTTCATTTTTCATTAGCGATCCACATATAAAAATAACACCCCTAATATTTTAATGTAGCATAATCTTTATTTAAGGGAAATTTGCGTAATTTCATCAAACCTAATGGGAGGTCCATCAAATTATCATCCCTGGTTAATTTTTAACGGTTTTAGCTAATAATTATTACAAGCCTGTAATTATTCTCACAAATGTTTCAAGCTTTATTCGATGGAATGGCTGTGATGGCTAGTTGTCTTATACTGTGCAGTAAGTTTGCACTCAATGGGGACAATACAAGCCATAAGGGTGGGGCTACAAATGGCATTAGTGGTTGTATTCTGTGGTTGTGAACTTGCAGTGTTATTATCGGTGACAATGGCTGGCACAGATTACTCTTCAAATGAATCATTTTTCTGAAACACTGCCTTGAGGAGGAAAAATGGGAGTTTTACATTGAATAAAGGTATTTTCAGTTATAACTTATGAGTAAATAAATACAACGTGGTGCAGAGGAGATAGCAAAGTCATCAACTTTAGAAGAGAATTAGGTTACAAAAATAGAAGTGATTGAAGTTGGAACAAGAGAATAGACAGGGTTGTAGGTTTAGAACCCTCTCAAATATGAAATTAAATATGAAACTGTTACTTTTTAGCTCTACACATGTCAGGCCTACTTATAGGAGGAACCAAACTTAACTGTCAAGTTAATAACATTCTAGAACATTCCTGACACGTTATCCTATTAGGACCATTCACATTCCACAGTTGTGAATACAGTAGTTTAAATCTCCACTTTCCACAATGAGTTGTTTATCTTTACCATTCAGGAGACTAAAGCATTCAGGGAAATATGTCACTACAGAATTTCTCACTCAATCAAAAGTGAGATGTCAGAAATCCAGAAAAATAAGTTTGCCAACTTGTTAGTTAAGCTGAAATTTGGGGCCAACTTGAATTTTAAAATAAATTGTCACTTGTCACTTGAAGTTGATAAGATGATACAAATAACTAGAGAAAGGGAAGCCCACAATGACAGAAGTTTTTTCTCACACATTTGTACACATTAATTCTATTGTCTGTTCTCATTCTATAGTGTACACAAGATAGATGCCAGATATTTTTCTTCAAAATTTGATGAATTACTTGAAAAATAGATATTATGATTTATTGCTTCCCATCTTTCTTTTTCAATAAAAATATCTCTCCTATCTAATCGTTTCATATATGATAAGGTTCAACTTCAAGCACCAAAACATCAGGATTTGGCAGATGGTACATGTCATGTAGCAGGGGTCAAAGATATTGCCTTCTAATCCACACGTGTCAGTGTAAGAAATCAACGGCACTTTGCCGACCCAGTTAAATCCTTAGACATAAATGTCCTAGTACAAAGTCAGTTGATTTTTATGATTCACTAATTAATGCTTAAGTGACTTCAAGTGTTCGACAAAAACTGAAGTTGTGCAGTGAGGGAGAGAATCTTACCCCAGGGTAATGCTGCAGTATGGGTGAATAATGATCAAGGGCAATGTATATCTTTTCAAGGAGGCTGAGGAGAGTATCTACATCATCACCCAAAAGATCAACCTGAAATTCAAGTGCAATATCCAATATAAGTACCATTAATTAAACGTGTAGAAGACGAACTCCTGGATTTATGTCTTAAAGCATGAGAACATGAAATGAAAATGCTTAAATACTCTATTAAGTTTTAGATATTGTCTCAAGTTCAGCATCAAACAGTATTCTCATGGTGCAAATTTTACTACATAAGTCTGACACACAAGCCTTTCATTAGCAATCTAGTAATTTTTTTTTTTTTTATTTTCTTTACGAAATTATTCATCACATGAAGGCAAAACGAAAGAACAGTTTATGCTAAATGAAATAATCATCACATGAAGTAGAAAAACACAGTACAACAATTTGTATTCACTATATTGTTGATTAAAAATACAAAGCATTATTAGCATTATTTTGCTGATACTCTAACATATTGTTAGGTATAGACTGATATAACCTTTTGTTGAATTCTTATATATACATGCTTTTGAAATCACTCAAAGTAGAAATTGGCAAAACAAAGTAACAAAAGATAGTAGAGAACCAAAGCAAAAACCAGAAACCAAAGATGGGAAAAAAGAGAAAAAAGTGGCAGGAACCAAAAAAATATCCCCACCAAGTAGATGTTAGTGGAGTCATGCCTACGCTGTGTCCTAGCTTGTCTGAGTTCAAAAAATAATCAGAAATGTGTCATGTAGGTGCCATGTGTGTTGCTGGTGTTGGACAGAGCAGCAAACTGCATTGACCATGCTTCCTTATTTTCAATTGAAATAAACCTGATTAAGTGAAAATTAACTTAGTGTAGGATTTCTATTTCATCAGTTTTCAATCAGGTCCCTAACAGAAGCATTTTCAATAAAAGTACCTGAAAGTTTCTTTTTTTTTTTATTATTGAAATGAAAATTTTATCTCAATACACTCCACATTCACTCACCTTATGGACTACGATACAGATGTGCAAGAGTCAGTAATTCAGTATTCCAAGAACACATCGTATTGACACATTATGAAAATATCAATATATATAGTTTTTTTTTTTTTTTTGGATAGAAAATGGAAACATCAATATATTAAGAGTCATATGAAACTGATTATGTTATACATACCCACATATTAACAGAAACTCTCCATTGTGAAAATGTTAAAAAGAAATTATAAGGAAACAAAAACACTATGGAAGAAATGACAAAACCACAGATATGAAGAAAATATTTACTCCTTTGATTGGTATGCACTATATCTTTTGACGAGACGCTTATAGATTTGTCCTTTTTATGATCTTAATCCATACATAATATAGTCATAATTCCATTTTGCAAAAGGATTGGGAGTCTACTCTAGAATTTTGATTGGATGGTTTTTCTTGATTTTATTTCCTATAATTTTAAGCATAGTTTTAAAAACCAGACCAGACAGGCCAGTTGGACCAGTAAACTGGCTGGTGAGCCAGTCCAGTTAAGGGTCTTGAACCGGAAATGCACCTAAACAAGAGTGAACCGCCCAGTACTGGTGCAAACCAACCAAAACTGTTGTGAACTGGTCTAAACCGGTGTACCAAACTGGTTTGTTCCAAACTTTATTTATATTAAAAAAAAACATACAATTTCACAACAATTGAGCTGTAATACCTTTACAATTTCACATCAACCGAAATTGTTTTTTTGTTAATTATTTCTGACATATATTATTGTTGTATTACTTGTGTTTTTATTTCTTTTCTATTCATGTCATTAACTTGTGTTGCATTACATTTTTATTTCTATCATGAATCAAGTTATTATAAATATATAATATCAATGTATATGTATACATATATATAATTTATATTTTTTAATTCAAAACCGGTTCAACCTGTGAATCAGTGGTCGAACCAGTGCCTGTCCAGTTCAATGACTGGTCCGTTTTTAAAAACTATGGTTTTAAGCCCTTTTATTTTTTTTTTCTTTTTCTTTCTATTGAGGATCGCTTATCATCTTCTTCCTTCTTTTAATAATATTTTCTTCTATAAAAAATAATTATAATTCCATTTGATACTTTAAATGATTTTAAATTATTTGAGCAGCAACTTTTAACTATTTTGAAAGTTATCTTCATACTTTACATAAACAAAGTTCCTTTTTTTCCTTGCCAACTAGCTAAGCAAAACCAAAAACAATCCCCTCACACCAAAAAAATCCCCCAGCAAAGGAAGACAGGAGTAGGTACTCCTAAAATCTTGAAACAATCACATGTAATTTTATTAGCAAAAGTTAAAATAGCAATCACTTATTTTAACTCTTGTGCTGCAAAAACAGATGGTGTAGACAACATCAAGCCAGAAGAATATTAAAAAGAAAAGTAGGTGATAAAATAGAGCAAAGGAAACAATAAGTACGTGAAATACTCTGTCATTCTCAATGAACAGGCACATGGATGTTCATAATACTGTTGTTCTTCTTAGAATTTTAAGACAGAAAAAGAAGACAAACATATCCAATTAGCTTCTTTCCCTCGCAAGCACTACTTGATCACCATATCCAAGGGCATTGGCATGCAATGCGGCATTGATAGGCTAGGTTATGAGATCAAATAAGATTAAGATAAACATATCATTGAAAACTAATGTGATCCTTCTTATTGCATAGTAAACTAAAGGAAGGAAAAAATAAAAAATAAAAGTCCTTTTGCTGATTACATACCTCTGCTTCAGCCTTTGCAAGGTCAGAACATCTTGTTTCTAGCCTCTGCTTGTACACCAATCCCATGGTCTTAAGTCTATTGCTCATATTGATAAGGCAATGGAACTCAGAACTCATATTTTTAAGTCTGAAAGTAAAATCGCATGTAAGAATTCAGGCTGCAATCTTCAGAAGCATTCTCAATTTAACTTAAATGTGAAAGACAAGTACTTACTACAGATAATGAGATTACAAGTGCATAAAACAGAAAATGACGATATTTGATTGGCATCCATACTCTTGCAAACTTTCAATGTAAAGGGAACTATTATGTTGATCATAGTTACTTGCAGTGCATAGCACGCTGAAGCGATAAGGGCTCTTCTGGAGCTATGGCGAATGGTGCATGGCAAAGGTTTTTTTTTTTTTTAATAATTCTATAATACATTAATTGACATTTAAAACATGAATGAACAAATATATTTGAAAAAACACATTATAAATTATATAATTTAATCTTAAGCATATATGTAAAAGAAAACATGAGAATCATTCAAATCCAAACATGACAAGCATAAAACATAACATCAAGAACCTAAATGATAAAAAGACAACATCATATACATCTGAAGTCATCCTCGTCCTCTTCTTCTTCACTAAAGGTGATCTCAGCATCAACACTATCATCACTTTGATATGCTTCAATGTCCTTTTCCTTTCAGTTTCATGAGAATCAACCTCTCCTTCGGTCCTTTGTGCATTGCGTTTTGATTAAAATGAAGAGTGCTGTCTTTTAGGAGAAGCAGCGGATAGAAGCCAGCTTAGTGCATATTTAAACTGGGCTTTAAGATGCAGGCCAGAATTTTTCTTTTTCTGGAAGATTTACTTAAGGCACGAATGGTGTGTGCTTTGCGCCTTGCACAGTGGCACTGATGGCACTCAGTGTGCCAGGAGAACATCACCATGCCACAGCTAATGCATGGCGCAACAGAGGATGGCGATGCGCCTTGCACACTGGCGCGCCTTATACAACTATGATGTTGATACACCATAAGCTTACAAAAGCAAAAAGTTACATATGTGGCACAAACAAAGAGGTATTGACCTATCTGATGCACCAAAGAATTAGATAAAAGAAAAACATGGCAGGAGATACGCATGCCAAAATTCTAAGATCTATATAATCTTCTTTACAATAATAGGTTCATGCCCATCAAATTTGTGGAAAGGTTTCTGAAATTGACTAGTTCCTCTATAGTTTCAAGATTATTATAGGCACTCTAAAATCAATTAATCAGTTAGGCCTAGCTCAAGCTATGGATCAGTCAATAATAGATTAAAAACTGTATTGGTTCAAGTGATCCCCTAGCTAAGTTTATATATATATATAGAAAAAAAAATATTAGAAGAAGGAATAATACATCAGAAGAGGATCAGCAATCCTCCATAGAAAGTTAAAAACTAAACAAGGCTAAAGGCTACACGAAAATAAAGCCAAGGAAAACCCTCCAAGAAATGCTAGTTTAAGATGTACTTGTCAAAAAGTAAAAGTCAGCTATAATGTCATTGAACAAATAGCTTAAGCACCTTTCTGTCCTAAAATCCTCAAAGGTATAATAGAAGAGATCATTGTATGCATTTTTAGACACATTAAGTGTTTTAATCCCTAACTGTTCTCTAATTATTTCCTATAACTTAAAAGATTGCCTTTAAATCTAGGAAGGAGGCAAGCACCTGCTACTAACCTCTATCAAAAGAAACAAATATAACTTTCGCAGTTGCATCAAGCCATTAACAAGTTGGGTAAGTAGATCAAGAATCTTTAAGAGTTAACAAGACCAAGTTAAAATCAAATCTACTTTTCTATGCCCAAATGAAATGCAACTGGTACATATACCTTCAGCTCACAAAACAATCACAAGACATTTGTCATAACAATGAATGTAATATGCAGTATACATTGATAGTTTAAAACATGCTCAAAGTTCAAAAGGTAGACAAAAATAACTGCATTCCTCGTTATTCCATGATAAACACTCATTCACGCACAATGGCAGTCACATGGAATAGCAAAAATATTTCATAAAATAGTATGCTCCACGAACTTGATATTTTAAACAAGCTTATTATAGTTTATGCCTCATGAAGTATGTTATAGAAGCTAAAAGAACGAGGAAGCAACCATACAAACAGTACTTGATCAAACATTCATGTGGAATTATAGTATTATACTAAAAAAGAAGGGCTTCGAGAAAAGTTATTAAATACCTCGAACTAATTACTGAAATATCTTTATTTGTTCTAGATTCAAAATCAGCAACTGATGTGAACAACTGACGGACAAGAACAACTGTTGATTCCATTTGCTTCCTGGTCTCTGTTTCTTTTGCCTCAATTATTGTCAATGCATTCTGTTTCTCTTTGGTAAGAACACGAAGCATCCTTCTTTCCTCATCAATTTCTCTAAGCTCATTTGTTCTTTGTTCAAGGTTTTGATTTAATTTGTGCACTTGCCCCTTATATTCCTCAATTTCCTTTCTTGCCCCAAACAATTTGTGCTGAACAGCATCCAACTCATTGTTGCTCTTAAAAATTACTTTCTGTTGCTGAGTTGTCTTTCCTCTCAACCTGTTAAGCTCTTCAGATGCTAACTCCATCCTTCTTTTCTCTTGTACCAATAAATCTGTTGCTTCCTGTGCTAACTTCTCCTTTTCTTCCAATTTTGATGTCAGCAAAAGCATTTCTTGTTTTAGTTCCTCTTTGCCAGCAGATTTCTCCTCAGCATCCATCAGAGCTTGTTTGTATACAACATTCAAGAGTCCCAACATGATAATCAACTCTACATCTGCATCCTCAATTTCAGAACTGCTAGAAGATTGACTATTGTGAGCAGCTTCTTTGAATATTATTTCATACATTTCTTCCATCATGGAGTGCTTCATATGTGCTTCTGCAGCAATGCATCTAAACTCGCCCAAAATCTCACTAAGAAGACATGTATGTACATCATGAAAAACAGAAACTTCAGCATGTGCATCTCCTATATCACACTCAAGGTTCTGAATTGTTTGCAATAAATTCTTCTCAGTCAATTGTTGCTGTAACAATTTTTCTGCTGCATCAGTAAGCTCTGATGTAAGACTCTGAAATTCCTTTTCCTTTTCCATAAGCATGCTCTCAAGTCGGTGATTCTCAGACTGTTGAAATTCCAATCTCTTATTCAAACAGTTAAGAGACTCAATGCTTTCACTGAACGCATGCACTTTCTCATTTTCACCAAGGATGTTATCCAATTTTGAAATGACATCAGGGATTTTTTTCCTCAACATATCAAACTCCTTATCCTTTTTTAATGGCAACGAAGAATCTCTTTCTCTATATAGTTCCCGCATAAGACGGAAATTTTCTTCAGTAAGCTCTTGCACTTCAAGTTCATGATTTCTTTTCATTTTAGTTATCTCAGAGTTATAGTGTGCGACCAGTTTCTCTCTAGACATGCACTTTAGTGAGGCAGGCTCCAAACTCTCAGTCTCAGACTTGCTAATTGTCGAATCCTCATGCTTACCATTTCCGTCAGAAGTTGGTGATTTATGATTTGTTGTAAGCTTCCTGTGGAAATGGTCAGTCCTCTTATTATGACACCATTCCTCACCATTTTCAAAGGATCCATGGGAAATAGGCTGCCCAATTTCAGCATGCAGTGTTCTAGAAATTGAATCCAATTCTTGTCGCAAACTAGAGATTTCTTTGAATTTATCAAACCAGTTTCCACTTTGAGAGTCAAAAATTTGAGTATTTTGGTCCCGTAGTTTCTGTTCAAACTCTTCCTGCAAACCCCGGATACAAGCTTTGATAACCATCCCTTCAATTTCTGATTGAAACTCCTGCTGCTGCTTCCAATCAGAAAGTGATGCCTTTGATAGCTCAGCCATAATTTTTATCCTTCTGCATAAAGTGTCTAGAGAAGCTTCTAGACTTTCAAAAGTTTTATCAACAAAAATCCATTTTTCAGGTACCTTCCCTTGCAGAATACCACTTAATCCTACCAACTCAGAATCTGAACTAATTCTTCTAATAAAACTAGTCCCACTTATCTTATTTAGTTCCTTCTTGAGCTCCATTAACTGGTGATTAGCTGCAATTATAAGGCCATCCACAGACTCAACCATTCTATCATGCTCTAGCATAGAATCTGAAAAGTTATGGCCAAAAGCTTCACAGGACTCATGTTGAACCACTGGAGCTCTAACTTCCTCCGAACCAACATGGTAAATATGGAGCATTTTCTTTAGCTCAGTCACCTCCACTTCTTTCTTGGCAATTCTATCATCTGCCTCTCGCACAACTGCATCAATTATGGCCCTTATGACTGAATCACTCACCACCCTAGACATGAACAACCGTTCATTGATGTCTTCCCAATAAGAATCCATTTCCTCAAGTATATTCTCACCCAGACCCTCATTTTCCTCGTCATATTCACTAGCAAGCTTGATATTGTCCATACTAGGAGGGAAAAAAAAAAAAAAAAACCAACACGTACTTCTTTGTAGATAAGTATCAGCAGTTTGGGGCCATTCAAAAGTGAGGTCAAACCCAGTAAACAGCCAAAGTTAGAAGAAAACAAAAGTTAATTAACTGAATATATAGACAAAGAAACAAAATTGTAC
>JANHAO010009655.1:0-18230 GCA_026873985.1 Saraca asoca
AGAACAGCAGAAAAGATAAGAATGCAGTAACTCAGTGGAGTAGAGAGGAGAGGAGAATTTGTTTTGTTGTGTTTGAAGCAGTTCTAAAGTTTTATATTTATAGGCTCAAAAAGTAGTGAACGATTTCTCTTGAGCAATGTGAGACTTTTCTTTTGACACACTCATAAAACTATAACAGCTTATTCTTCTGTTCGGTAAGCTCTCTTCAGATTCTTATTCAATTAATTCTGGTGTTTGCTTCATCTATGCAAATGAATAAGTTGGGTTTTGATTTTTGAAAATTTCAGCCTTGTAAAATTAATTCTATTATTTGCTTCATCTATGCAAATAATTCGATTTTTGGGTCTGAAAGTTTAGATTTTGGTTGTCTTTCTTTGTAAAAATCGCTTAACTATTGAAATTTCTTCTGCGTTAGAAGCTTTTTTGGCTTCGATTACTCTGGTTCAAACCCTTGCTTCTTTTGTTAGTGGGCTGGAAACAGAGAAACAGCAAACAGAGATGATTTTTTGCTCATTTTGTGCCTATACAGGCACGAAAAAATTTTGAGGTGGGACACATAATACATTTTCTGCTTATTTTCCTTTCTTTTCATTTTCCTTCCTCAATTAAGCAGAGTGAAAATCATCCATTTCCCCTATTTTTTTTCTTTCCACTCTTTTTCCACCTATTTTCTCTTCAACCAAGTAATCAGTAAATAAAAATGGGTGAAACCACACTGGACAAAGTGAAAAATTTCCAACAATTAATTAGTCATTCAATCAAATCCGAGAATTAAAATTAAATCTCTGACTCTATTATTGACATAATAATTAATTTATTTTTTTCTTAGTTTGAAAAAACAGTATTGGGAAGGTAGAGAAGGAAAGACCTTTAGAAAGGGTAATTCTAGGCGGACAAGACACAACATTCTCGTATCTGGTATTACGTTGAAGGAGGTCTGCTTGAGGGATGACTGAGACGTAGTGTTGTTGGAAGTGCTGCTTGATTGCCTGATTCTAGATAAAGGACACGGAGGGGCGAATGAGCTCCTCTCCCTGTGCGGATGAAATTGGATTGCTGCATCGTTTGAACCTGAATGGCGATGGATTGGAGCTGTTGAAAGGCGATCACATTCTTAAGCCACCAAAGCAGATTCGGGAACATCTCATCAGTAGTTCTAGATGCTTTGCGTGAGAAGTGTGAAAGTAATCACCAACGAATAGAGCCGATTATCCCCTAAGAATAGAAAATCGAGCACATCTGCAGGAAGGGTGTGTAGTCATCGGAAACTAGCGTCCTACGTACGTACTGGAAATTAGCGTTCTCCGTACGTACCGGAATCTACATCGGAAACTATGTTATTCATATACAATTTTAATTTTTCAGGAAATTATGTAAAAAAGTAACGTATTCCGTCTTTGTATTCCATTTCTTATTTATGCGTAAAACTTCTGATAACCATGGGTTTTACCCAAAGCTGAATTGTGTTGTCTGAGTGAAAATGGTTGTTGTAATCTCTGCAGAAGAAGAATGACTCGGTGTGTTTCCTGGATGGAAAAGGCCAAGTTACCTGTTGCAAATGATGAATGGTACAATATATGTCTGTATGATCCGAGCTGTTTGTGCTGGAGTCCCCCTTGAAAACCATTCATTTTGATGCCACCATATTTGCCACAATGGAGTGAAGTTTTGGAGGGTGTTCTGATGTATATCGGGATTAGTAGTGACATGGAGTTGGTTGATTCAGTGAGTTACCAATTGAACAATTCCTGGTGTATGAACAGAGTCCGATCTAAATCCACCCGGAAGCCCAAACCAAGTTGCCTAATGAGGGTGCACTGGAGGAACAAATGATCTGGAGTTTCAAGATGTTGCTGACAGAAGGGGCAGGTCAAGTCACAATCAATGTGGTGCTGTTGAAGGACAGTTCGTAGAGTAGCATGTGATTGCAAAACCTCCATAGGAACATGCATTGTCTGAGAAGACGAGGTAGTTTCCAGAGAGTCTTCCAAACATGGTTTACGAGGGCCAGTTCTGTTGTGGTGGAAGTCATCTTCCTGAAGTAAGAACTCATAGCCTTACTTGACAGAGTATGATGCAGTAGCATCCCCTGTCCAGATTAGTTTGTCTTGGGCCTCGAAATAGGAGATTGGGGTTTGAAGGATCTGAGAAACAACATGACTTGGATAGAGCATATTTAGCTTAATTGTGTCCCATCGTCTTCTTGTGTGGTCAATAAGATGGGCCATCTTAGTTAAGCCCTGTGGGAGCAGGCAAAAGGTAGACCACCGGAACATATCTCTCAGACTAACCTATTGGCTCCAAGCTATACACCATCGGAGTCGTGGTTTCAAGAACTTAAAAGATTTTTGGATGTGCCTCAAGAAACATCAGTGAAATGATGAAAAATTTACTGCAACTAACCCTTGTCATATTTGTGTATCATCATTGAGATAAAATTGAGTGAAGATTGCCATATTTTTTATTAGTGATATCATTTTACACTTCTTTTAAGAAATAAAAACTAAATAAAATGCAGTTAGCGTGTACGGAAGCTCTCTGTTTGAGACAGTTAATACCAATATGCATGCGTTTAGGCATTCTTCATACGTCAATTTTTTCTATTAGTCCATTTCACCCTCTGTGTTCCCTCCAGATTTTCTTTGTTTCTCTATTCCATCCCCAATAGTAGTTTTTAATCTGCTCAATCTCTGGTCATAGAACCTTCAAATCATTCATCAATAGCTACTAAAAGCCCTATTCGCAAAAATTCTCTCTACCCGGAGATAATCCTTTGGAATCCTGATGCATCTTCACCCTTCCTTCGAATCCAAACACTACTTAAAACTCCACAATCAACATGAACGATCATGTCGAAAATCTTTTCCCTCAAGAAAAATCTAATGATCCCTATTCTTCTTCTGCCCCTTCACCAGTCACCGAAAAAGTTCTTATCCAAATATAAGGTGCTATTCTGAACCTTTTCTTTTTATGCAAGGTAAATTATATTAAAAATTGGAGTAATAAAATTAGTCAAATTAATCTTATACATTACATTATGTTACAAAACATCAATTTATACAAATTATGTTATCACATTCAATTATTTCAATTCAATTAATTATTATTACATTCAATTAATCTAATTTAATATTATGGTAGTTCAATATAGAAAATTCTAACAATCTCTCATTTGGACAATATAGTTTAACAAACATAAAATTAGATTATAATTTGTAACCATAACCACTACTAGAAAAATTGTCCTTAATGATGGTTCATCTAAACCGCCGCTACCCACTTTTCTTTTCTTTTTTTTTTTTAAAAAAAAAAAAGAACCTGGAGTCATGTTCTTCAATAAGGTCACATTTCTTTGACTTTCTACAACACTTGCAAACACAAGATTGTCACTACCTTCCCCTTTGTGCTACCGCCGCAAAGACAACCAAAACAATAGCAAGCTACAACCATAAGATAGGTGTTCTGAACCACCAAACCTAGCAACCTTTGTGTCAGTCAGCTCGCGTAGCAAAGGGGTCGAAGGATTGCTACTCTATTTCAGCCCAAGTGGCGCTACCATGAATGGTGGCCATCTAGCTTGCCTTGAGCTGTCTTTATCTTCCTTTTAGTTAGATGAGCCATTTTCTAACCTTAATTAGATGAGATAGGCAAAAATCTGTAGTGGTTTCAAGAGGATTGTCCATAATACGTAACACCTATTTTGACAAAATTGAGAATTTTCTCTTGAACTTTCAGTAGTCTATCATGAGTTTGGCAAAAATAAGAAAGATTTGTAGTAGAATTTCAATCCTATTCAAGGAACCCTAGTTTGAGAACCAAGCTCTAAATTGGCTTTTTCTGGTTGCCTTTTTAAAGGGTGAAAAGTTACTAAAGATCACCTTTATTGCCATGTGGAATGTATTATTCATTGAACAAAAATTAGTAACACTATTGGTGTATAATAGGAAGTTCTAAAATCATTGTAGCATAGAAAACCACACTCACCATACATGGAAGAAATCACTTGTTTTAAAGACACATGTTAGACTAAGACCCATTATCAATAAAGTGCAATGCATACATGAAAGCTTCACCTGTCTTCTATTGCTTTCCTGGCAGAAACATGAGTGTTTACTACATAACCATTTGGCTTTTTCGTACCCTGATCATCCATCAAACATAAAGTTGTCATTTAGTATCTTTATGATGTCTTGCATTTGACTATATATAGAACCAAATAATCATTGCCTTGGCCAGAGGGGTCTCCTTATCATCTTACACTTTTTTCATCATCTGTATTATTACCATCGACTTTCAACATATCCTGCATCAATTAATTTACACAAATTAACATAGAATCTCATGTTTTCCTATAAAAAGTTCTTGAACAAGCAAGCAAAATCTAGTAAAACTCTCACAACAAATAATGTAATATATCTAGAGGACTAGAAGGATAATATCCATTTCCAACTTATCTTGTTTAAGGTTGCAATCTTTACTCTTTTTGTGCTTTTTGTTGTTATCCTAAAATTATGGGAATTGAAATGTATGATCGATGTATGTTTGATTTAATGGTTACACTACAATTTTGTTGTATGTTCTGAGCTTTAAAATGAACTTTTTCAAGATTGATACAAGGTCCTTTTTATATAATGAAGTTCTGGATTAAGTAAATAAAATACTAGTTTCATTTATTAATTTGATAGTAGTCTCATGGTTTTATGTTTGTTTTCATGGCAGTTAGGCTTCAATATTTGGTTTTAGCTTTATCTAATCTACTCTTAAGAACTGAAGTTTTGTTGCAAGGCGTGGTGTTTCAACCTATAAGCTTTTGGTCAAGCATTATTTAAATGCCATTGAGGTGTGTCATTCACCCCCTTTTATACCCATGTTCTATTTATTAGTCTTTTTGTTTGTATATTCTATGATTTAATAAAAGATATAAATCTGATTACAAAATAATAAATCTGATTGAGGTTTGGTTTGCTTACTAAGATTTTCTCATTATGCTATAAGGAGTAACACAAACAACATAGGCAAAACATTTTAAACCAACCAACAAGTGATAATATGCTGAATTTACACTCAAGATCCAGGTGACAACATAGGCAGAACATTTTTAACCAACCAACTAAGTTGAATATTTTGTTTTCATGTGAAGATGGGAATAAGAAACTTGGTAATAATGCTTTAGCTCCAAAGACAGAAGCTTTTATTTATTTATTGAAAACATGTTAAAAGATAAAAAAAAGTAAAGAGGCTAAGATGATGTGTCACTTTATAAACCATAGATATATGAATGAGTGGGTGAAATTCTAAGAAAATGATTGTTATCAGATGAGTTGCTGAAGATGCTCTTGTTTTCATTAGTCGGGTATGTACGACTGCAAGCATAGTATTGTAAAATCCTGTGAAATTTGATTATATAGATGAAGATGTTTCTTTTGAGTAAATCTTTTTCCAAAAACCTTAAGTTTTAACTTTCCCCTGTTCTAGTTAAATTATTTTATCTTGATTCTTATAAGTTTTGTTTCTTAATATTTTGCCACTAAACTTATTATTGTGGAATGTGCATTTTGTACATACTAATCAATCATGCAAATAGCTATTTCAAAAACCTTATTTTCCTCTTTTATTGTGTTATGACTATGTTGCATATGTGGATGAGTGCAAAGAGAAATTGGCTTGCCAGTGTCTAGAGTGCAAACGCAAATATACCTATGGGAGTTATGAGTTGTTATGGGTGAAATTCGAAACCCCCTTAGTAGGTTGACAAACGGTCTAAGTGCTGCAAAGACCTTAGCTTGCGAAGATGCTTAGAACGCTAAGTTTCAGCTCGTGCCACTAGTGACCTCTACTACGCAAAGCTCGTTCCAGCCAAGAACAAGCTTGACCTTGTTACCTCAGAGACAGCAGCTCCCCCAGGCCGAAGGATCTGGCTTCTGAGGTGCGACCATCAACTTAGGAGCTCGTTAAGTAGGGGACAAGCATATGTCATCCCCAGCAGACACATGGGGCCCACTTGCATAAAGCAATCTATAGAAGCTGATTTGCAGAACTTTAGTTGGTCCATTCTATCTTATATATTAAATGTTTGATGTAATAGATTTACGACATGTAAAATTATTATTGTAACCTCTTCTCCTCTATAAATAGAAGGAAGGAGATGAACACTAGGGAGACTGAAGCCACTATACTGAAACTCTATAAAAATATTTCTAGATCAATACATTACCATGGATGTAGGGTCCGGTACTGTCCAGATTTGGCTGAACCACGTTAAAAGTTCTGTGTTCCTTGCTGCTCTTCCCCTTCTTCTTGGCTTCTTCATTTGTTTGTTATATTTGCAACCAGATTACAGTTTGAGTCCAAAAAGAATCCTTTGTTGACTGAAGTTTAGCCTAGAACCAAAATCCACCGTCAACATGAGTGCAGCTACACTAGTAGTTTGCTTTACATGCAAGAAAATGCTATATATACCGATAAGGCTATTTTACATATTTAATATCATGTATGCCATTTTTAGACCCTTGATTTGCTAAATGAGTTGTTTTCTGTAGAATCAATAAAAATAAATATAGTCCATTCAATACATCAATAGACTATATGTCATTAATAGGCATTATTTGTTTTTTGCTAATAATTTCTACATTATTCTTTTCTTTGGTGGATTGGTGAACAATATTGATTTAGTTGTTTACATTATCATTGTCAACCAATACTAGGGCATTTGTCTTGGCAATATGTTAATGCTTAAGTTATCACTTGCTCTATGTAGTTCACTTTTGGGCACCTACATTCAAATGGGGCATCAACATTGCCAATATTGCTAATTTCTCAAAACCGTCTAAGAAAATTTCCTATCCTCAACAAATAGGTAAAAATCAAATATACAACTACATTAACTATCTCATTGCATTGAGATTTCGCTCATGAGCATCATACACTAATGTGCACATTTGTAGCATGGATGCCCTTGATCTTGAGGTGCATATGCTTGAGTTATTGAGTATAATTTATAGAATGCTATGTGAAGAACATCACACTTTTTTTTCTAGAATCAGTCTAGCTTGCCTTATCCTGTATCAATTTTTATCTATATATACATATTGCTTATTCTTATTTATCTTCTACCTAATTATTACTATTACTAGACTAATCTAGTCAAGTTATAACATTGTGTTCACTCCCATAAGTTTGTTATTTATCTTACTTCTTGGTTTTAATAGGTTTATAAAATAATTTATGTATTTGTGGCCATTGAGTAAAATTAAAGGAGTTTCTTTGTAAGAAATATTTTAACATTTTGTTACTTATCTTTTCATGACATCTAAGGAATTCCTTTTTGCATTTGTATCTCTTTAACCTTGTACTTGCTATGACATAAGTTAGCTTAAGACATGGCAATTCTAATATGTAATATGGAATTAAGTCTTTATTTCTTGTCTCTCACTTCTTGGTATCTTTGTTATTTTTGTTCCTACTTTGTTTTCTGCTGTGGGCTGTTTTATACTTGAATATTCATGGCAATAGTATTGGCCATAATTAGATAGACTATAATTTCAATTAATCTATGAGGATACTTGATTTGGTTATCTCTTTGTTCATCAATCCATTGAGAATAATATATGCTGTATTGATTTATATGTAGGCCAAACTCATGAAGCTTCCTAAGAACATTTTGGTTAAAACATCCACAATCAAGAACATAGAAAAAGTATTCACATCTTCTTTGGGAAGAAAACTTAAAAGTATGATGAAATTTTTCTGGTGCAGGTATTAGACTAAATGCTTGGGGTAATTTCAACTTTAGATGCAAGGTTTATATTTTCTCTTTACTATGTTATTGATACCAAATTGTAATGTGTTGTTTCTCTATTGTTTAAAATCTTGTGAGTGAAGCTAAATGCTCTACAAAAATATTTTTTATGGTTTTGGATTTCTTATTTCTTCCACATAGATGCAAACAGGGATAATGCCTGAATCTCTAAATCATCAGCAATGTCTGCACTGATGCTCTTTCAATAGAAAAGGTAACAAGTCCAATTGCCATATCTTGCTTCTTATTTTACTAATTCTCTCCTTCAATCTACTTTTCTCTTTTTCCTTTTTTTTGAACTGCATAAAGTTGTTTTAAGAACAAATATACAAATTCTATATGCTAACTTATATGAATTTCCAATATTATTATTTCATCCATCTTATAGGCCATAAAGCATCGCATGTTGCTTTGGAATGCACCTTGTAGTCTCATCCAAATATGATCAGTACTATTTTCCAGTAAAATTTGTCTGACATTACTGCAATTTCAGGCTTAAAATTTGTTTATTCATATGCTCTATTTAGGTAATTCTTGGTGAGGAGATTACTGCTTCAAAGCTTACCCTTTTTGACCTTACAAAACAAGTTTGTGATACGGTTCAGGCTAGAGCATAGCAAGGTTTGAATGATCTAAGTTACCTCTCCAATTGTTGGTGTTGTCAGCTCTGGTGTCTCATTCTTGTGTTTTGTTCAAACAAGTACCATAGAGTCATCCTATTTACAAAAATACTGATAAAGAGCATTCCTAAAGTGTATGCACTACTAAAGGTAAATCATTTTGTTTCCCTTTCCACTAAAAATAAAGGAAAAGAACTTGTGTGAACTAACCTTTGAAGCATCACAAAGCAAAGCCTCTTTTATTTTTTTTAGAAAAGAGTATTACATTTTGTTTTCTTATGATCATGTAGTAGAAAATAAAGGAAAAGAGCTCAAGTTTATCATATTGAAAACTTGTTGGGTTAATTCACTTTAATAGGTAATTGTGGGGGATAACTAAGTATAATCTTTAATGTTGCAGCTACTCCTTTATCCTGAATCAGATGATTCGGCATAGTTATCCCAAGTATAAATTAGTGAATACCTTGCTCTACTTATGAATTGTTAGATTTTCAATTCTTTTCCATTCTCTCTTCTTCTTTTTTTTTTTTTTAAAAAAAAGTAATCAATTTGCAGATTGAGACAGAGCAACTACTAGCATATCTTGTGCCACTTTTTTGTCAAATTTCAATGCGATCTGCCACTTTTTTGGATATTGTTGACTATAAAATTTAGTAAACCTAAATTTTAGTCAACCAAAATAGTTCTTGAAACCCCCCAAACTATATTATGATTGTATAAGTAATAGACAAATGTAGAAATCAAATAAATGCAATAGGCCAAAAAAGACGAGGAAGAACAGGGAGAAGATAGCAGAGATTTTTTAACGTGATTTGGCTAAAGTCCAGTGACTCCTACGTCTATGATGGTTTTTATTTTTGTGTTAAAATTTTGGCAGAGCTATAATATCTATTCAGAAGACCCCTCAATAGTATCTGTTCCTCCCCCTTTTATAGAAACTGAAAGGTTACAAATGTAATTTAATGAATTGTAAACCTATTACATCAAGTAATAAATGTGTTCACAATTTGGACTTCTGCAAGTCAGCTTCTGTAGATTGTAGGTTGGCTTTTGCAAACTAATTTTTAAAAGTGGGCTCTACATGTTGGTGTCTACAGTGACTCAAGCTTGAGTAGGGTGACCTACTAGCTATGTGAGTTAGGGCTTATCTCTAGTGAGTTAGGGCTACTGCCTTGGTCTTGTCCTGTGCCTCGAGCTCATGGCTAGTAAGCTGGTGCCTCTATAGAGTGACCTCAGTTCTTGGACAATATGGGCCTCTTCTGATTGGACTCATCTCTTATTGGGCTTTTGCCAGTTCATTTTGCATTGCCTAAAAATATCCATAACATTAGCCCCCAACTCTCAGTCTGCTTTGCAGACTAGGAGTTGTAATTCACTGGAAAGGTCCTCATTTGCAATTTGTAGTGTTGTCATTTCAAGCTTAAATATTTCACTTTATCTGCACTTGACCATACCTCTTACTGTACATGTTTCATAGTCATTGGCGTGGTAGCCTTGTTTTCTCCTGGACTGTTTGATCAAGAACAGTCAGATATCCTTTGAATCTTTCAATGAAGCCAGTCTGGTATATATAAGGCATGAGAAACCCTTCTTCCTTCTTCACAGAATAACTTATGGGTGCCTTAGCTAAGCTCTCTATATTTTTTATGGTCTAGTTTTTCGATGAGGTGTGTATGACTTACTGTATAGGAAGTTTCTACAGACAATTCTTCTTTAAGGATTTCAGTAACTCTTGCGTAGATCTTGGATTATTTTCTCACAGTTCTTTATAATCTCCTCATGATTGCATGCAAGCTATGAGCAATAGGTTGCATATGAGCTGCGAGCAATAGGTCGCATGTGAGCTGCGCCTTGTGGGCCATACCACAGCAATCTTGTTGCCTAGTGGGTGGTATAAGTTTGACTCTACTAGTAATCTTGTTGTTTAGGCAGGTCACAAGAATGTTCTCTCGGCCAGCAATCTTGTTGCTTAGTAGGTGACAATCTTGTTGTCGAAAAGCTGGTAATCTCATCACCAAGGTCGCAATCTTGTTACCTAAAGGACGATAATCTTGGTACCAGGGTGGTAATCTCGTTGCCTGGCAATCTTGTTACGTAAAAGATGGTAATCTTGTTATCGAGGTGGCAATCTTGTTGCCTAAAAAATGGTAATCTTATTACTAAGGTGGCAATCTTGTTACTTAAAAGATGATAATCTTGTTATCAAGGTGACAATCTTATTGCCTAGCAGGTCGTGCACACCTGGACTTTGTCTGCTCCAAGAATGGCTTACCTCTTTGTATAATACCTAGCTGAAAATTCATTCAAAGATTAGTATAGAAAATCGAAATGCTTTCATTAATTTTTACATTGCATTATAGAATTAGTAAATGGTCTTTATTATTGATGCTCGCTTTTGGTTGGGATCTTGCTAAGGTTTCTAGGGTCTCTGTCTCGAAGGTTTCGCCACGTAATCTTACAAACGACCTCTCTTGATAAGGTCCTCTATGGCATCTTTGAGCACCTAGCACTCTGAAGTATTGTGCATGATCTCATTATAGTAAGCACAGAACTTGTTTCTGTTGCTTCTAAGCTTGTCAGGAATTGTTAAGGATGAAGGCTTTCTGAAGTCTTCCCTACCTCTCTCTGCCATAAAGATCCTATCTTAAGTGTTAGATAGAATGCTATAGCTTTCATGGCAACCTGGATGCTAAGGTCGCACAGTCCTGGCCTTCTTTACAGACCGGTTATTAAAGTCACTCATATGACTGTCCTCACCACTCTAGTTATTGTTCCTCTTTTTGGTACTATTCACCTAATTCAATTTCCTCAGGCCAAAAGTCTCATCCCACTTAATCTATTTGACAACTCGTTTGTAAAATTCAGTTAGGTCTCTTACTAGGGACATGTATAGGTTTTTGTATAATTTTTCATCTTTGTGAAGTCACACAGAATTCACTATTAAGATGCTTTCCTCTAAAGGATTTTCTACTGAATTAGCTTCATGCCTAAACCTAGTGATGTAATCTTTCAATGGTTCATGCTTATGTTGAAAGACCATTGCCAAGTGGTAGGGAGGTGTGAGCTATCTCTTCAATGCTTGGTACTGGTTAATGAATTTCTATTGACATTCTTTCTAACTACTGATGCTACAAGCTGGGAGACTTCTAAACCATGTTCAAGATATGTCTCGTAGCATAGCTGGGAAGACATGGCATTTCATCGGAGGATCAGTTGTTTGGAGATCCATCTAGACATTGAATATGTCCAGATGGTCATATGGATCAGTATCTCCATTATATGGTGAGATCGTGGGGATTTTACGTTTGTGAGGAAGAGGCTATGTTTCAATCTTTATGGAGAATGATGACCTCTCCTACAGCATGCTTGATCTCCTTAAGCTCGAGGCATTCCTCTAGCTGCTTTATCCTCTGAAGTAGTTCCTCCATCGTCAGGCCCTGTGTTTCAGATTACTGGCTGGAGGATCATTGGTTCCTTTTTTTCTCCTTGGTCATGGGAGTAGCATCTTGGTGTGTGCTCTTGATTAGTCCAATTCAAGCTTCCCACTCTATGCAAACTCCCACCTTGCTGACCATCATGATTTCCACATGTTCAACAAACTCCTGACTTCATCCATTGATTAGTGGAGTGAACTGAATCAGTATGCCGATGCATTTGTCTAGTTGACCTTTCCTTGTAGGCTCTTTCATGTAGCTGTTGGAGTTATACAACAATCTCAACTTGCTATTATACACCCAAGGTTTGTGCTTGCACCATCACTTTAACCACCTCAGCCAATTCTCTCACTCTATTTTTGAATGTTTGCAGAGGTTGGTGTCATGTCTACACTTCATCAGCTCCGAGAGCAATAGCATGCTGGTGGTATGTTTCAGGGGACAAGTCAGTGGTGATACCGGTAGTGGGAGTGTATGTCAACTAGTTAACTAGAGTGTTTAAACTTCTACCTATTCTTCCTCTAACCATTGTAGCTGGGCAAAAAGGCAACCAGAAAGCAGATGGGCCCTTCCTCTAGTGCTAAAATGTTGACGGTTAAATTTGGTAAGCCCAAATCTTAGTCAACCAAAATAGTTCTTGAAACCCCCAAACTATAGTCTAGTTGTATAAATAACAAACAAATGCAGTAGGCCAAAGAAGATGGGGAAGAACAGGGAGAAGATAACATAGGTTTTTTAACGTGGTTCAGCTAAAGTCCAGTGACTCTTATGTCCACGATGGTTTTATTTCTCTATTGAAAATTTGGTAGAGTTATAGTATCTATTCAGAGTACCCCTCCAACTGTATCTATTCCTTATAGAGGCTGGAAAGTTACAAATGTAATTTAATGAATTGTAAACCTGTTACATTAAGTAACAAATGTGTTAACAATTTGGACTTCTGCAAGTCAACTTCTATAAACTATAGGTCGGCTTCGTAGGCTAATTTCTGTGAGTGGGCTCTGTAAGTTGGTGTCTATAGGCTATTGCTATAAGTTAATATTGGCTAGAGGAATGTTAGAGCTCTCCTTTAAAGTTGAAAGCTAGGAGCTAGATCTTGCGACCTGAGAACTATGAGCTAGCTAAGGGCTGCGAGCTAGAGTTTCTCTTTAGAGCTGAGACTTGCAAGCTTGAGGTCCTATCCCGGGGTCAATACTAACCTTTGACCAGCGTTATCGAGCTTGTATTTGATGAGTCGAGCTTAAGTAGGGTGACCTACTGGCCATGTGAGTCGGGACTCATCTCTAGTGAGCCAGGCCTACTGCCTTGGTCTTGTCCTATACCTCGAGCTCGCAGTTGGCAAGCTGGTGCCTCTGTAGAGCGACCTCAGTTCTTGGACAATCTGGGCCTCTTTTGATTAGACTCGTCTCTTGTTGTGCTTTTACTAGTCCATTTTGCATTGCCCAAAAACACCCACAACAGATATCAACCTCTTAGATCAAAGTAATTGATTTGTAGATTTCAATGCCATCTGCCACTTTTTTGGATATCAAGCTCCTAGATCTCTGCATTCAAAATTTGATTGTGACTATGCATATGTATGTTGATCAGTTACTTTGCCTTGGTTCAGTTCCTTATGGAAGTATCTATCAAGTTTCCCTTGTTTTTAATAATATTTTGATATTATTACAAGTTCTTAGACACATTTGCTACCATATACTAGCTACTGGTTTAAATGGCTACATGGCAATTCTAACTAACCTAAAGAGTCCTATAAACAAGAGACGTTGTGGGGCTGCTCCAATCATAGTGCATCTTTTACTGTTTGTTTTTCTTCTTTCCTATCTAACAATTACAAAATCATGGGATAAATAATGAGATTTCCCACAAATTTTAAAAAGTTATTCCTAATTGTTCTAAGTTATGAGTTGGTGCTTCCTTTGGCGGAGAATGTTTACTTGTTTGTGTTCATCACTAAAGCTAAAGAAAGCTTTAAAAAATTGTTTGTTGTGTATGTCCACTATGGTTATCACACATTCTGGAAATTTAAAAAAAAAATAAAAAACTATAGCTAAATGCAAGGAAAATCAATAAAAAAATAATTTTTTTTAAATTTTTTTTAGAAAAACTGCCGCTAAATGTAGTAAAAATCACCAAAAAAATATTTTTTTAAAAAAAAGTTCTAGAAAATCAATGCTAAATGTAGCAAAAATCATCGTAAAAAGTAATTTTTTTTTAAAAAAAATATGAATAACCGCTGTTAAATGCAAAGGAAACCACCTCAAAAAGTAATTTTTTTTAAATTTCTAGAAAATTGTTGGTAAATTCAGTAAACTGCTTCAAAAAATTAATTTTTTTTTTAAAAATACGAAGAACTGCAGTTAGTTGCATAAAAAATAGCCAAGAAATTTTTTTAAAAATTTAAACCATAATCACCACTAATATTAGAAAACCACCATTAATATATATATATATATATTCATTTTAATAAAAATCGCTACTAAATACCTTAAGAAACTGTCACAAAAATAATTTTTAATTAAAAAATTGTAATCAAAACTATCGCTAATTATTGATAAATTGCCATTATGTTTACTTTTCTGGTGGTTTTCAAAAATCACTACTAAATACAGAAAAAGCCGCTACTAAATATTCTTGATCCATCTAACTAAATTCACAAAAAAACCATCACTAAAGGTTTTTTTTTTTAGTGAACAATGAATGTCGACAACAATTGTAATACTATTACAACTATAGGTCTAATATAAGTACTTAGTAATGCATATCATCATATTCGATATGAATGCTAATATCATACACGTCTTAAATGTTTATATTTCAACGACCAAAACATAACATGGAATGTATGAATAACTAAACATACATATCAAAATGTGATCATATATATTTTTACAAAATGGTTCATGCATCCATCCAAGATGTTAAAATAAGAATAAATAAGTCTTAATACAACAATAAGATTGGGTCTAAATGCCTAGATCGATATATTATAAAACAAATGTACACAATCAACAACATCATATATACATACATATATATATATATATAACATATGGTAACATCATTAACATTTCACTAATTTTAAGATGATAATAACATTAGTTTATCATTTCAATAAAAATTATGAAACTCCCACTAACCCTGAACACTAAAAAGCTTAGTTAAACTCATTTTAGTCATGTATTCACGAATAATTTAACACTTAAGCCTTTGGTTAGTAGACTTGCAAGCATACATTTTGTGGCAACATAAATAATGTTTGTGTATCTTTTCTCTAATAAATTGATACTTCATATTAAAATGCTTTGTACGGGGCAATACTTTTATTATTTTGAGAGAAGTTCACTGTGGTAACATTGTCACAATATGTGGTCAAGGTCCTAGAGATGCTCTCATTAACCTTGATTCTAGATATCATATTCTTTAACCAAATAGCCTCATAAATGGTTTCACAACATGCGACATACTTTACCCCCATAGTAGAGGTTATTATGATTGATTGTTTGATATTTTCAACAAAATAGCCCATCTTATCATCATAAGAATGTATCTAGATATCAACTTCTTGTTGCTTGGATAATTCACAAATTTAGAGTCAAAATAGCTTGCTATAATTAGACTACTAGATTTGTAATAGGTTAACCCAAAATTCTTTGTATCTTACAGGTGCTCCATAACTTTCTTCATAGCAATCCAATTTTTTTGACCAAGATCACTCAAGTATCTCCCTAGTGCATTAAACACATAAGTGTTAGCCTAGGTTATCCTAACTACACCTTTTCTTCAATTTTGATGATTGAAAAATAATTTTAGAAAAACACTTTAATCATTATTATGAGTTGACTTTATTTTTTAAGTGTTGTTAACGGTGAAATTTGGTTCGGAGGACCCAAATCTCAGTTAACCATATAGTCTTTGTTGCCTCAAGCT
Organism: Saraca asoca; assembly: GCA_026873985.1. Lineage (NCBI taxonomy): Eukaryota > Viridiplantae > Streptophyta > Magnoliopsida > Fabales > Fabaceae > Saraca > Saraca asoca. The sequence goes on from JANHAO010009655.1 coordinate 15,783, forward strand.
GCAGTCTGGCTGGTTTATGTAGTAAGTAGAAACAAACAGAAAGAAGAAGATGATGGACAGCAAGAACACAAGATATTTTAGCGTGGTTCAGCCAAATCCGAGTGGTACCGGACCCTACATCCACAGATGATGTTATTACTGGGAAAATACTTGTTGTGTATAGATTTTTATAGGAGCTTCTCTCTAGTGAGCTCTCTCTGGCTCCTAGAATACTCTTCTCTTTTATAATGAGTTCTCTCTCTTTTTTCTATTATACAGAGTCCTATATACATAAAGGCTAATCCTATAATTTGACTTTTACAGGCTCTCCGTCAATCAGCCCCTACAGACTGGCTCTTCCTCGATTTGCGTAATCAACAGGCCTTGGCTAGGAGTGGCTTCCTTTTGCGGGCTGGGCTTCCATTAACTAGGCTTTTGCCAGCCTATTTCTCATAGTACCAGAAAATACATATAACATTAGCCCCCCAACTCTCAATGCGCTTTGCAGATTGAAAGTTGAAACTTTCTTGTAGAGGTCTTCACTTGTGTCCTACAGTGTTATTTTAGACTTATGAAATTCTAAGTCTCATCTTTTGAAATTTTTATGTGATTTTTCCTCGTTGAGAGAGGCTCTGTAATGAAAATCGTCTTTTTGACATTTTGAATGTATAACTGATCACCTGGTGTTGCAGAAGATAATATTTAAATTTTTTCATAAACTAATTTCTGTATATCGCACTTAATCGAACACAAAACTAAATACTCAGTCAATTAAATTAATCCATTTTTCCCGTAGGCAGATTCGAGTTCCAACATGATTTGCCTAATAATGAGCTGTATGATCATATGAAAATTGTGAGCCAATAGTAGTATGAGTTCGACGGCACTTAGGTTGGTCTTTAATTCAAACAATTTTGTAAGCAATTAAATATGCCCAAGATATGGTGGAGTGAGGAGCATTATGAACAATTAGATGCACTCGAGCCATAAAGATGTGAGGGCGGTTTGGTGCACCATTAAAGCGAGCTCCTGGTAAGCGATTAGGTGCACTACCAAAGCGAGCTGGCACATATGCTATGAGCAAAAGGCCGCATGGGAGTTGTAAGCAGTAGGTCGCAAGAGCACTGTGAATCTGAGCTATAATAAGCGATTAGGTGCGCTACTGAAGCTTGATGAGTGGGCGACTGGATGTGCCCGATCTGAAGATCAGATGAGCTCTAGAGGCTTAGTGCGTTTGCACCAAGTGTGCCTAAGCTGGAGCTCTAGAGGCTTAATGCTTATAGCACCAGGTGTGCTCGATCTGGAGCTCTAGAGGCTTAGTGCTTATAGTACCAGGTGTGCCCGAGCTGATAAAGTGAGCTCTGAAGGCTTAGTGCTTATAGCACCAAGTGTGCCTAACCTGGATTGTGAGCTCTGAAGGCTTAGTGCGTTTGCACCAGGTGTGCCTGAGCTAATAAGGTGAGCTTTCGAGGCTTAGTGCTTATAGCACCAGGTATACCTGAGTTAGATTATGATGAGCTCTGGAGGCTTAGTGCGTATAGCACTAAGTGTGCTCGAGCTAATGAGATGAGCTCTAGAGGCTTAGTGCATTTGCCCCAGGTGTGCCTGAGCTGATAAGGTGAGCTCTAGAGGCTTAGTACGTTTGCACCAAGTGTGCCTAAGCTGGAGCTATGGAGGCTTAGTGCTTATAGCACCAAGTGTGCCCGAGCTAGAGCTTTGAAGGCTTAGTACTTAAAGCACTAGGTGTGCCCGAGCTAGATTGTGAGCTCTGGAAGCTTAATGCATTTGCACCAGGTGTGCCCGAGCTAATAAGATGAGCTCTGGAGGCTTAGTGCTTATAGCACCAGGTGTGTCCAAGCTGGATTGTGAGCTTTGGAGGCTTAGTGCTTATAGCACCAGGTGTGCCCAAGTTGGATTGTGAGCTCTGGAGGCTTATTACTTATAGCACCAGGTGTGCTTGAGCTGGAGCTCTTAGGGCTTAGTGCGTATAACACTAGGTGTGTGATGCGACTATCGAGACTTATCAGATTAGAAATTTATACAACCAAAGCTACCTAAACTACTTGTAGTATAGGTAACACCAGGTCGAGCCCTTAGATCATTTAGAGGATGATATCAATCCAATTAGGAGCTAGAAATAGGGGGTTGGCAGAAACTACTCTAACAGAAAACTACTAAACAGAAACAAAAACATAAGAATAACCAATCAGCCAAGGGAATTAACTTGAGATTAATGCTTCCTTGATCACTAAATAATCATTCAATTGTTGATCATATTCTGTGGCTTAAAATCACAACAAGGATCCTTGAAAATGATTAATGAGTCTAACCAAAACTTAGCCACAAACAATCCATCAAGATCTCAATGCATTGCTTGATTTTCATATCCTCTTCTACAAGTGATTATCAAAATCTCAATAACCATATTAATATCTAAATTAAATGGATCCATTCAACTCAGATATCACA
>JANHAO010009656.1:0-18228 GCA_026873985.1 Saraca asoca
GCGGAGATTGAAAGGTAATAAATGGTGATGTGAATTGGCAGTTGAATAGGATTGCATATGTCTGCATTGTGTATGTTGTCTGGATACCCAGTAGGATGTGTTGTGTATAGTCTGGGCCACTGCGCGTCTGTTATATGTTCATACAGGTTGATTGGGCGTGTAGTCCTTTTGTTTTGAATGTAGGCCATGTGGCCAAATGTTCGAAAAACAGAGGAAACTCTGCCGAATTTTCGGTAGAATTAATAAAGTCAAATGCATTGGTTAATGGAAGTCATGTGCATTGTGTGTTATGTCACGTGTATGTTAAGGCTTGTAGGGGGTTTCCTGAAGGAAAGGATCCCTGATGGTGACCTTCTACGCCGGTCACGGGCCTAGGATTTGGGTCGTGACAAGTATTAATGTTTTTTTATTGATTTTTCTAGGATTTTTTGTAAGTGTATTCTAATCAAATTTGATCTAAATAACTTTTCAAAATGATTAAATTGAGGAAAAAATAAATCAAGTGAAATAAGCTTAAATAAAATATTTTCAAACTAAGTTTTCAAATGATTTTTCATAAGTGCAAGTTTTATAAAAACTATTTTTTATTGTGTGAATCGATTCAGTAATCAATTCATTGAAGAACTTGTAAAAATCCACTCAAATCAATTCAGCAATTGATTCATGAAGAAAAGTTTTGAAAATTTATTTTACTGAAGGTTTGGAATTTTTCTTGAATCGATTAAGTAATTGATTCAAGAATTGTTCACATAATACTATAATTTGATTCATGCATCGATTCAATCATGAACTTCTTCATAATCTTCATAAGTGAATCGATTCACAAGTTAGTAATCGTTAAGAATCAATTCACGATTCGATTCAAGATCGAAAATTTAGTTATTTTTATTATCACACTTTATAAATAGCCTTCACCTTATTTCAACAGAATAGTTTTCATAAGTTTCATATTTCTTCAAGAGCGAAAATTACAGAGCTATTAGAGTTTAACAAGATCCATTACTACCTTAATATATCTAAGCAATTCAAAGGATTTTGGATCAAAACTGTGAAGATTACATAGCTAGATTTTTGAGATATTCATCTCAAACTTAGTATTGTATTACTTTACCCTACTTTTTGATTTCTTTTGAGATTTTTAGGTTGATAGGAATCTAGAGGTATAAAGGAAGAGGTTGGTCTTTCCTTTGTGTCTTCCTTGGTTATAAGGTTAATTATAGCTAGTTGAAAGTGTGTTGAATTCTTTGTATATCTCTAGGTTACAAGATTGATCATAGTTTGTATAAGATAAAAGAATTATTATATTTAGGTTAGCAAAAGCCCAACTGAATCTTGTGTTCTAGGTTGGCAAGAGCCTAGTCAAAATCTTGTATTGTAATAGGCTAGCAAGAGGCCTAGAAAGTCTTGTATTTTAAACTGGTATGCAGGTGCCCGGTTAATTCTTGTGATTAATAAAAGTAGTCATCCAGTTGAGGATTGATCCAGTGGATGTAGACTTAAACTATGATTTCAGTTTAAGATGAATCACTTTAAAAATCTTGCATTCTTTATTATTTTTTATCTTTACTACAAGATTAAATTTATGTTGCCTATATTTATAATTATATTATACTGCATTATTCTACTGTAATACTTGTTTACTACAAATTGTTTCTACTATAATTGTTTTCTAGTTTAATTGTTACTACTACATAACTATATACTGCTGTGTTACAATTCTGCTAAAATCTGTTTAATTGATAATTGTATCTCAATACTATTTTACATCTAATGAGTATCCTTAATTCAATCCTAATTATTCAATTAAGTTTTTGATTATCCAATAAGCTTCCAAAAATAACTTTCTTTAAAAAGACTTCCACTATTTGAAACTCTAATTAGAATCCAATCTAGATCAAATGATTTAAAGAGCAAAATCATTTTATTCTATATATTTCGGGACCAACAAGATTTAGAGACTGAGGATTTCAAGAACAACTCTTGAGAAGGTTTAATTTACATTACTACTTTAAAGTTTATTTGAATTATACCTTGCATTATAAATTAATTTGTAAACAATATGATCTAGATGTTGATGATGGATTTTGGTTCTGCCAGAATCTAGCCAACAGGAGAGGTTCTTTTAGGACCCAAGCTGCAATCTAGTTTCAGTCTCAGTTGGTAGGTACCAAATAGCCAGAAGAAGAACAAGAGAAAGAAGAAATGCAAATCCTTTTTTAACGTGGTTCGGCCAAATCCGGACGGAATCGAACCCTACGTCTATGGTAATGTATTAATCTTAGAATATATTTTTATAGAGTTTCAGTATGGTCAACCCTCCTCTCCCCTTTTACATTCATTTCCTTACTTCTATTTATAGAGGAGAGGATGTTACAATTATAAATTTACAAGTTGTAAATATGTTACATCATGCCGTGTTCATACAAGACAAAGTGTATCTTACAATTCAGCTACTACATATTGCATTTTGCTGATGAGACTCTTGTCTCCCAGATATGTTGTATGCTTGTCTCCTTCTTTTATAGTATTTCTAGGCGAAAGTCATTCCTAAGTGAACTGGTTCCTCAGTTCGGGGGTCACTAGCGTCTTCTTCTAGGATCGAGCTCCACATAAGGAGGGTCACTGCACGAGTTGGGGCTTCGCACCTCTAACATCTTAGCAAGCTAAAGCTTTATAGCTATCTGAGTTTTTTACCAGCTTGTTTAGGAGACCTCGGATCCCATTCATAACATTAAGCCCCACAACTTCACTTGCTCCAGAACGTTCCTTCATTTTCACATGTCTCATAATCACGGACGCGTCTGCCTCATCTGCTCTTGAGACAATTAATGAAAGTGGTTGGGAATTGTTCCGGACCCCTTGGTGGGATCAAAGTTGCTTCTATTTCAAATAATAGAGCCATTTCCTTCTTACTTCAAAAAAATTTGATGGAGACTTTGGACGAGCCCCCTATATCTCTGGTGTTCTACTTTTCGAGAGAGACATGTATAGTCCACTGCATAAGAGGCTTCAAAGGCAATATTTCTCCAATAATGTAGAGAGATCTCATATGAATCTCAGATTATATCCTCACGATTGTGAGGTTTCTCCTTTTCTACCGCTCCAGTGGGCTTTCTTGGGCTCTCCCAGCCCCCGGGAATCAAGGCTGGAGAAGAAATCTAGGGCTTTGACGGGTTGGCGAGCTTCCATTCAGTAGAGGTTTATCCCTCAATGGCTCGCCTTCTGATTGGTGGGAGTTTTCCTTCTGCGCACCAATTTTTCTTCCAGAAAGAATTAGTTATAGTTTTTCTTTGGCTTGTATTTTGACTCTTTCTAATGTACATGTACCTTATTGAGGCTTTTTGATGAATAAAATCTTCCTCTTTTTTCTCTTTTAGTACTTAGCCATTTGCCCTGTAATTCTCAGACAATAGATGTTATTTCTGCATATAAGAATAACTAAACAGCCAATCGGTAATGATTTTGATCAAAAGATCAATTTGGTTTGAATGTAAGTGAATAATATGTGAGTAGCTCGCATGGCACTAAAGCAGACGGTCGTATAAGAGTTACAAATTTTAGTTTGCATGATAGCTATGAAATTCAGATTGCATGCATACAGTGGCTAAGAAAGTTGTTCATATACACAAGCTTTTAATTGGACATATGCAGTGGCTAAGAAAGTGGCTCACATATGTGATGAGGTCACAACGCATGATGGCTAAGAAAGTGGCTCGTACATGTGATAAGGTCGACACACATTATAGCTAAGAAAGTGGCTCATACGTGCGGTAAGGTTGTTACGCATGCACAGTGGCTAAGAAAGTGGCTCATACACGCGAACTTTAAATTGCATGCACATGGTGGCTAAGAAAGTGGCTCATATGCATGACTGACAGTGGTGTGCACATGGTGGCTAAGAAAGTGGCTCGTATATGCAATGAGATCGCTATATGCATGCAGTAGCTAAGAAAGTGGTTCGCATGCATGAGCTTGCACACATGCAGTGGCTAAGAAAGTGACTTGCATGTGTGAGGAGATCACAATGCACGATGGCTAAGAAAGTGGCTCATACGTGTGAGCTTTAAATTGCATGAAAGATGTGGACTTTGATTGCATAAAAGTTGCAAACACTTAATCACATGAAAGTTATGAATGCTTAAGTACATGAAAGCTATGAATACTTGATTGCATGAAAGTTGTGAATACTCAATCACATGAAAGCTGTGAAAACTTGATCGCATGAAAGCTACGAATGCTCAATCGTATGAAAGCTGCGAATACTTGATTGCATGAAAGCTGTAAATACTCAATTGCATGAAAGTCGTGAATGCTTGATCTCATGAAAGCTGCGAATGCTTGATCACATAAAAGCTATGAATGCTTAATCACATGAAAGTTGAAAGTTGTGAACCAAGAAATAGATCACGAATATGTGATGGCTCATTGGCGATGTTACACTTATTCATTACTTAAGATTTAGCTCACGAAGTGCTTACTTCGGTGATAGTTGCAAAACCAAACCAAACGTTTTCCAGAATTTCTAAGGGAATTTACATGAACCAAGTTATACAAAATGTGGGCCATTATATTGCAAGTTCAATATATGGTTCTCACTACAACTAGTTGCTCCTACTTGAGGCCTTGCTAGGGTCGATGAGGCTGTTGTGCTACAGGCATTAATACGTTTTCCTTCAGGCATCCTCTCTTAATCAGATCCTCAATAGCATCTTTGAGAGCTTGGCAATCCAAAGTGTTATGCCCCACCTCATTGTGATAAGCACAGAACTTATTTATGTTTCTACCTGCGCGAGAAGTTCGCAAGGGAATGGGAGTCCCGAAGTCTTCTTTGCCCTTTTTCATGGCGAATATCTTGTCCAGGGTGTCCAATAGGATACTATAATGATCAGGGTAGCCCGGGTGTAGAGGTCACTCATTCTTGGCCTTCTTGGCAGGTTGACTGTTGAAATCACCATCTTGGCCTTTATTATTCCTCTTCTTGCTTTGGGCGGAGGGGTTCACCTTATCCTTTTGCTTGGGCTCTTTCGAACTAAAAGTCTCCTCCTACCTGATCTACTTGGTAGCTCGATCATAGAATTTGCCTAGGTCGACAACTAGGGATTTGTATATACTTTTATATACCTTACCATCTTTACAGAGTCCTATTGATATGGCTATCAAAATGGCCTCATTGGATAGGCTTTCCACATTTTCAGTCTCGCACCTAAATCAAGCTATGTAATCTTTCAGTGGCTCATGCTTATGTTGAAAGATTGTAGCGAGATAGCAGGGAGCATAAGTTGCTTCCTTAGCACTCAATATTGATTGAGAAATTTTTCCTGACATTCCTCCCAGCTGCTGATGCTACAAGTTGGGAGATTCCTAAACCAAGCTCAGGGTCCATCTCCTAATGTAACTGGGAAGATGCTGCACTTAATCAAAGAGTTAGCTGTCTGGAGGTCCATCTGGATGTTGAATATGTCTAGATGGCTACATGGGTCACTATCCCCGTTGTACAGTGGAATCGTAAGAACTTTAAGCTTATGCGGAAGAGGTTCCAACTCGAACTCCTTAGAGAGGGGGGATTGTACCTCAGGGCGTCCTCGATTGCTTCGATCTTGAGAGTGTTCTTCCTGTTGTTTCCCCCTCTGTAGCAACTCCTCCATTAACTGAGCCAATGCTTTTAGGTGTTCGATGGAAGGTTGGCGACTCTTTGTACTCTCCTGGTCATGTGAGCGATAATTTGACATGCGCTCCTGGTTGACCTTGTTTGAACTTTCAACTTGTTGCTGTTGGTGACCATTCTTAGGTGTGATAACTTCAGCTCGTCTTTGTAGATTCCGAGCTTGTGCTTGTGTTAACACCTTAAATGCTTCAGCCATTTCTTTTACTATGTTTTCCAATGCCTCTTGGCATTAGTGACAAACTTGCATTTCACCACCTTCAGGCACAGTAACGGCAGGCTGGTGGTGAACAGAGGAGGGCAAGTTGTTAATAGTCTTGGCGGTAGAAGAACTCGCTGTACAACCTTCCAAATGGTTACTGAAGGCCTAAGATTTTCTGATAGCTTTTCCTCTAGCCATTACGAATGGACAAAGGGCGAGCTTGAGTGTAGAGGATAAACCAAACTGCAAATGAGTCCCCATAGACGACACCAAAATATTGACAGTGGATTTTGGTTCTGCTAGAATCTAGTCAACAGGAGAGGTTCTTTTGGGACCCAAGCTGTAATCTAATTTTAGTCTTAGTTGGTAGGTACCGAATAGCCAGAACAAGAAAAAGAGAAAGATGAAATGCAAACCCTTTTTAAAGTGGTTTGGCCAAATCCAAATGGAATCAAACTCTACGTCCACGATAATGTATTAATCTAAGAATATATTTTTACAGAGTTTCAGTATGGTCAGCCCTCCTCTCCCCTTTTACATTCATTTCCTTCCTTCTATTTATAGAGAAGAGGAGGTTATAATTGTAAATTTACAAGTTGTAAATATGTTACATCATGCCGTGTTCATACAAGACAAAGTGTATCTTACAGTTCAACTACTATAGATTGCATTCTACTAATAAGACTCTTGTCTCCCAGATATGTTATACACTTCTCTTCTTCTTTTATAGTATTTTTAGGTGAAAGTCATTCTTGAGTGAACTAGTTCCTCAGTTCGGGGGTCGCTAGCATCTTCTTCTGGGACTGAGCTCGTTCTTGCTGGGACGAGCTTCACGTAAGGACGGTCACTATACGAGCCGAGGCTTCGCACCTCTAACATCTTAGCAAGCTAAAGCTTTATAGCTATCCGGGTTTTTTACTAGCTCATTCAGGAGACCCCAGATCTCACTCATAACATTAGATTTGTGGAAAATTTTAAAATTTCACTACATATATTTGATGCTCTTGATCAACATACTTGATGTCTTTCATCTAATTTTTTGTAACATTTATGTCTCTCATATCAGTGGTATGAGACACTAGATGTAGATTTCTCTATCAATAAGTGGTCCAAAATATCAAGTAAGTGCACAAGCTATAGAGGTAGCAAACACTTAAGCTACGGAGGTAGTGAGTTAAAAAATGTGCAAAGATAACGTGCTTGTAAGCTACAAAGGTAGTGAGGCAAGTATAAGCTACCGAGGTAGTGAATAATTTGTATGTGTGATGATTGGAGAATTATGGAGATAGTAGCACACAAATGAATGCTTGGACAACAAAATAGAGTTTACAAAGGTAGATCATAAAGTTTATAGAGGCAGCAAAGCCTAAGATACCAAAGTTGTGAAGGCAAGTACCCAAAAGTTACAAGGGTAGCAAATGTTTTATGGTGTGAGTTCAATGAGGCAAAGCCAAGAGGAAGTCAAGGGAAGAGCTGAATAAAAGCAAATGGTGACTATCCTGAAAGTTATGTCAAGTCAAGTGTGACATTTATTAAAGCCTTTTGAATAATGTTAGCTCAAGGAGACAAGCATAGAGCAGTTGAGAGAGTAACTCTAATAGAGCAAGCTAAAGACTAACATGAAGATTTGAGAAGTCAGTCCTTGATAGAAGAAAACCTTCATGAAAGCTATCTTAGATTGAGGCATCAATAAGGCCATTGACATTTGAAGTAGGGGAGAATGTCTTAAGCTAGCCTTGTGAACTAGTTCAACAAGCAAATATTCTCAATTTTAGATGAAATTTGGTGTAAAAATTAAGCATGAAGAGGAGGTCCTGTAGTGCAAATTTGGGATCAAATGCACTTATGGATTATTTTTCCTATTTTGGGGGTATTTATACCCTTTAACATAGATTATTTATCTAGTGCGAATAGAAAAGCACATTGCTACGAACCTTGCATTTTTATCTTTGCATCCATATGAAATGGTGCATTAGAACCCATTCAAGTCAGGATATATCAACTCAAAAAAAGCATGTCTACTTATGTCATTAGGGCTTTGGCTTAGAATGCTCTTTAAGAAGGACACATCCAATGACTTGAGTGAGCACTATAGCATAGGCTAGGGATTAATGGGTGGTGGCATAGAGACTCTCCTTGCACACTTAAAACTATGTCATGAGATATATATTATTAAAATGAAATTGTTCCTCCCTTATTTAAAAAGTCCTGTCTTGATTTACACTAAAAGCTACTTATATAGTGAGTTCTTTAAGATTCAATATATGTAGATGCATCATTTACACGCTCATATTTGCCTATGAACATGCTGCATAAAGGATTTCATTGTATGGGTAATTGAAATCTATTTTGCCTCATTATCTATCTAAGTGTGGCTTAAGTTTATTGAAAGGCTGACATGTTGGCTAAGAGTTAGCATCATGCGCCTGCATGATACAGCTAGAAGAGCTACTAACTTATGACACCTAGGCTAGTGTGTGGCTGGAATTAAGGTTAGGTAGAAAAAAATAAATCACAAAAAACTAACCAAATTAAACCAAAATTGGGCAATTAATATTTAGACATGGTTTGAAATAGATCAATTTTTTTTTATGAACAAATTTGTTTATGATTAAGAATAGTTTAAAAAAATTCAAACAATATTTAACTGAACCTACCTAAAGTTTTATCCAAAGTCAAATAAAGCCTTTATCTACTATTGTATTTTCCCAAGTTCAAAACCCAGGCCCAATAATAGCCTTTATCTATTGTAGTGCAATGTGCAATTGACTATTTGCACATTATGAAATTACATGATAATTATCATTGTGGAACATATTCTTATTAATTAATGTGTAACTAAGCAAATAACATGCATAGTACAATGCATAATTTCTATGAGTTCATATTTCACCAATGTGAAACTCTGTGTTCTATATGAGTCATGATAATTGCAGAATAGTGTACATTTAACTTTGAAATTATAGATACAGTTTTGCAATTACAAGTGCTATCTTTTAATGATGTTAACCGTAAAACAAAGATTTTCAACAAGTTCAAACCAATATTAACGATTTGAAAACACTCTAATCGATTTGAGTGATTAAAATTGGTTCTAAAATTTGAATTAGTTAATGTCTGTTAGTTGAAGTGTAAATTGAAAAAATTGATTCAATTAAAAAAAATTTATATACACCACTTCTAACCGATCTAATCATAGCCCTAACTATAAATTACTCTTGCATGGACAGTGAGCCTAGCAAAGTTCCCATTTGCTCTCGGCTAATTGTTTCAGATCACACTCTCTTCTTCGCTATCTATAATCCTTCTCGGTTATCCTTATCAAAATTCAAAATCAATTGATTATTTTCCTTTAACCCATCTCTTCTTCTCAAGTCTCATTATCTGACATCCTTTTTTCTCTTGTTCCATTGTCCCAGTCTCTTTCTTCATCCTCATCACTATTGTCAACATCAATTCCTTCTATGATTCTATCGGTGCCATCAAACCCACTTCTCTTTGTTATTTCTTCATTGGCCTAGTTCTCTCCCATGAATATTCTCTTCTAGGTTAGTTCTCTGGTCACCAAAAAAACTAAATTCAACTCTTAATGTGTGAATTTGCAATCACCGCTTCAGTGTCCTTTATAACGGAGTCTTCTTCAATTCATGATCTTATTTATATTATACAATTCAAAGTATTTTGTTAATCATTTCCTTTATTTCCTTATAAAGGCTTTTACATCAAGGTTGTGTGATCAAGAGACTGGATGTCAGATTTCTATATCCACAAGTACTTGCACCAGTAGGCTCTAACTAGGTTGAAAAGATAACATACGTCTCGAAAGTCATAAAAAAATGAAGGCAATGTGTTTTTGCACTATTTATCAAGTCATAAGTATCCAATGTGATATTTGATATTTTGTTATTATAGGAATCAATTTGTTAATACTTGTTTGATATTTTGTTATTATAGTCATCATTGGATGTTGTGCATGATTTATGTGGAGAGAAATGTTACTTACTGGCTTAATCCTTTGAGGCATCTGATTTGCAAGAATGTTAAAACTTAATTAACTCATAAGTTATTTTATAAATTTAATTTGGTTTTAGGATTAATATTATATATAATTTCCTTTATTAATATCTTAATTTCTTGCATGAATTTGATTCATCAGATGTATACAGATTTATTATTACATGGGTGGCAATAGGAAAAAGTCTAACATAAAATGGATCACCTTAGAAGTAAGTTTTTTTTATCATATTGATTACCATTTATAATATTCTAAGTAATTTCATATTAGATTAAAATAGTTATTTAAGTATATATATTTGATTTGTTGTAGTGTCGTCGTTAACAAGGATATATGGAGTGTGTATACTTTATAATGAGATATACTAGTGACATAATCACTCAAATGGGGGAAGATTACCATCACCTAGAAGATGTATAATAATTTGCTTCGGATATTTGATATATGGATAGATGATATATGATATATAGATATGTTGAGATTTCTGTTACAAAAATTCTAATGTTACTTTATGATATATGGATATGTGATTTGTTGTATGTATATCTATTTTGTAATACTTTGGAGATATATGTTCTTACATTCAAGCTCAAATTGACTAAATTTAAAACTAGTGACTTGAGTTTCTGCTGCCATATTTTGATAAAGAGCAATAAGAAAGTTGTAATGTATTATCTGTTTTATAGTACTTTGGATATTTCAATTGATTATGTTGTATTGTAATCCTACATTGTAAAGTTGTAATGAATTAGTTTCTTTAAAAAGAAATTAGTTAAAAGAAACCAAACATTGTTAATAATTTACACATCAGTTTCAATATAATAATCGATGTCTAAAATGAAAATTATGATATATAATATTAGTTGTCGATTTTTTTAAAAAAAAAAACTAGTTTAGAGAAATAATGTCAGTCTTTTAGAGAAAATCAACGTCTAAAGTCTACACATTTTAATTAGATGTTATATTAGAGAATTTTGTTTATTTTTTTAAATATGAGTTAAGATAAATGACATCAAATTTTTAACAAAAATCAATTTCTAAAGTCTTCACGTATTTTAAATGGAGTTATATATTACATATTAATATATTAGAAATCTTTATTTTATTAAAACTTGATTTATTTTGTCTAATTTTATTTACGAACAAAATTTATTTTCTAACCATTAATTTTTTCTACTTTCAATTGAATAATTCCATTTTACTAAGACTATAGAATATTTTAAGAATTTAAATATTATTAAATTAGATAAAATGATTTAAAATTTTAAGCATTATTTAATGGACAAAAATATTTCAAAAAATAATTAACCTTATTAAGTAATTTATTTGTGAAAATTTTGATATACTATTTAAGAAAACAAAATGGATAAAAATACTTTAAAATAAATGAGACATGATGGAGAGAATATTCACGTGCAAATGAAAATTAAGACATTAGTTCTAACTAACGACCAAAGTCAAACGTCTTCCATTTATATAAAAGTTTTTGTATATCTAACTATTACTCTCGCTCTCTTTTAGGTTTGATATTGTAGCTCTTTCCCTTTTATATCTGATGATTTGAAGGCACTCTCACTCTCAGTGTTTTGAACTAATCTTCTTTGTCTCATTCTCTCTATTTATAGGTAATAGTTGCTTTTCTTTTTGAATTTTATTATAGTTAGAATACAAAGATTCCCTAATACATTTTTAACATAAGACATTGCTAACTTGTTTTCTAACATATTTGAGATTATAAATTTGTAACAGAAGTCTAACATTGCCTTATTTTTTAATTTTGTTCAATTTTGGATAATTATGGATCGTAGGTGGATATTTATTAATCAATTGAGTAAAGAATATGCAAATAGGGTTAAGGAGTTTATTAGATTTACTATTGATCAACATGATGTAAATAGTAATGAGCCAATTTGGTGTTCTAGAGTGAGATATTGTTGGATTAAGAAAACGAAATCAGAGGAAGTAAAAGATCATTTATTTATTGATACCATTGATAAAGGGAATACACGATGGATATAGCACAATAAAAGTGAATTGTTTATTATGCCTAGTAGTTATCAAGATAAAGGAAGGTACTAGAATGATGAAATTGATGTAGGTTTGTATGATCGATTAGAGGATATGGTGCATAATGTTGTTGAAAATAATTTTATTGAGTGGTCGCATATCCTTGAAGCTTGTTAAGTGATGCAGAAAAACCTTTGTATCTAGGTTGTACTAAATTTACATGATTATCTACTGTGTTGAAATTATTCCACTTAAAAACGGGGAATGGGTGGAGTGACAAAAGTTTCATAACTTTACATAAAGTGTTGAAAGATATGCTTCCAGAAGGTAATAAACTTCCAGATCGTACTTATACCTAATGGGTATGGAGTATAAGAAGATATATGCTTACCTTCAAGATTGTATATTGTACTGAAAGGAATATAAAATTTTACATGAATGTCCAGAATGCGGGGCATCACATTATAAATTGAAGAAGAATGATATTATAAAAAATAAAGGAGTTCCGACTAAGGTTTTATGGAATCTTCCAATAATACCACAGTTTAAATGCATGTTTGCTAATGTAAGAGATGCTAAGAACTTAAGGTAGCATGCAAGCCGAATGATTTCTGATGACAAGCTTCAACATTCTATTAATCTCTTTAATGGAAAACACTTGATTCATTTCCTTGAATTTGGTAGTGAAGCAAGAAACCTTAGGCTTGGGCTTTGTACATATAGAATCAACCTTCATGGTGGCCTAAGCAGCAAATATAGCACATGGCTCGTTCTGTTTGTGATTTGCAATATACCTTATTGGCTATGCATGAAATGCAAGTATATAATGTTGTCATTGATGATTTCAAGCCCTAAGCAACCAGGAAATGATATAAATGTCTTTTTGGTACCGTTTGTTAAAAGACTTGAGGATGATATGGGATAAAGGTATGTCAATGTTTGTTTGATGCATATCGTCAAGAATTTTTTCAGTTACATGTTGTGCTTTTTTGCACAATAAATGACTTCCTAACTTACAAAAAATTGTCTAGATATAATGTCAAAAGACATAAAAGCATGCCCTATTCCAAGAATGATACATCTTCTAGTCAACTTAAGCATGGAAAGAAGACAATGCACCTCGATCACTGGAGATTTATTCCCCAACCTCACCATTATCATAGGCAAAACAAGCTTTCAAAAGGTCACCAAAGGAAGGAAAAGTTCCAATGCCATTAATTAGGGACCAAGCTTATGAACGGGTAAAAAATATTGATGTCATTTTTGACAAACCCCATACACCTGCTAATGATAAAACTTCATAGAAAAGAAGGTCCATACTCTTTTATCTTCCATATTACAAATTTTTTTATGAGACATAATCTTGATATGATGCATGTGGAGAAAAATATTTATGACAATCTTTTTGGAACACTTTTGAGCATACCTAGTAAGACCAAGGATGGTGCCAAAGCCATACTAGACTTGGTTGAAATAGCAATATAAAAGGAATTAGCATTAGAAAAGAAAGGTCAACATATGTATTTGCCTCCAGCTTGTCATAATATGCCTAGAAAGGAGAAAACAAGTTTATTTGAGTGTCTAAATGGTGTTAAGGTGCCGTGGGGGTATTTTTCAAACATCAAAAGCCTTACTTCAATGAAAGACTTGAAATTAGTTGGTTTGAACTCTCATAATTGTCATGTTTTGATGCAACAATTATTACTGATGGTTATCTAATTGATATTGTCTAAACTTGTGAAACATATAATTACTAGACTTTGTTTTTTCTTCAATGCAATGTGTAATAAAGTCGTTAACCCTAAGAAATTGAATGCATAAAAGGAAGTTATTGTTACGTCATATTAACTTGAGATGTATTTTCCATTTTCCATTTTTTGGCATCAAGGTGCATCTAGTTGTTTATTTGATGAAAAAGATAAAACTCTATAAACCGATTTATTTAAGGTGGATGTACTCATTTGAATGACATCTAAAAATCCTAAAAGGGTATGTTAGGAATCAACATCGGTTTGAAGGATGTATTGTTGAAATCTACATAGCTAAATAGGTTATTGAGTTTTGCAATGAATACTCATCAAATACAAAAGCTATTAGAGTTCCTAAGTCTCATCACAAGGTAAGAATTATAGATAAGGGTACACTAAGGACCAGAGTGGTAAGTGTCACTCATGAAATATGGTTACAAACACACCTATACATCCTGCATAATAGTGAAGAAATGGAGCCTTACTTGGGTGAGCTTATGACCCTTACAAAAAAGCATAATCGTGGAAAGAATGAATAGTAGGTACAAGCTAAACACAATCACTCTTTCATCACTTGGTTCCATAATCTAGTTTGTTTTTTATTGGCACAAACACCAAATGATGTTTATGCAACTATAAGATGGTTAGCCCATATGCCTCCTATGGAGGTCTTATCTTATCATGGACATAACATCGGTGGATATTCTTTCTACACAAAGGGATGGGATAGCGTGAACACTATGTAAAATAATAGGGTTATTTTAGTGGCTCAGTTAATGCATGTTTCTAGTTCCAATGATAAAAATCAGTGTATGTGAATATATCATATTACAAGGTCATTGAAGACATATAGGAGCTTGACTACATAAAATTCAAGGTGCATGTATTTCGATATAAATAGATTGAGAATAACAACTCCATCTGAGTCAATGAGTTAAGCTTTACGTTGGTGGATCTTAATAAAAAGGATCATAAGGGGGGACTGTTCATAATGACATCCCAAGCAAAACTAGTTTTTTATATCACCAACTCAAGTGATAAGAAGTGGTCTATAGTTCTTTAAGAGAAAAAATAGATTGCTGATAATGGGGATGAAAAAAAGATAAGTAATGATATTAAAGAGACCCATCCTTTCTCTTCAACATTACTTTCAGTGAATTATGAAGGCAGCTTATAGAAATTCTATGTGCAAGATGATTATAGTGAAGGGCATGGGTTGAAGATACTCCTAAAGGAGAAAAAAATTGGAAAAATTGAAAATAATTGATTATGTTTATTAACAACTATATAATTTTTAGTTTAGATGCCTACGCTTGATATATTATATATTTATTATATATAGGTAACTAATTATATAATTTTTAGTTTATACTTGATTATGTATTTATTGAAGTTAAGATGACTTGATATGAAATATATATATATATATATCATTTTACTAATTTCATAAAAAAATAAAATCCTATCTTTCAGGTAAATTGTATGAGTTGAAGACCTTCTTAGAGAAAAAAGTTAGGAAAAATTGAAGATAATTGATTTTATTTATTGGCAACTATATAATTTTTAGTTTAAATGCTTATACTTGATATAGTATGTATTTATTTTATATAGGCAACTAACTATATAATTTTTAATTAAGATGCTTATACTTGATTATTTATTTATTAAAATTAAGATAGCTTGGTAATAAAATTATTTGATTTTAGTAGAGCAAAAACTGCCTCAGGAAGGAAATCTAATAATAATATACAGTCTATATAACCTTTTGAATGGTTTGCTTATATGAAATATATATATATATATATATATCAATTTGTTGATTTCATAAAAAATAAAATTTTGTTTTTTTAGGTAAATTAAATATGGGTTGAAGATCCTCCTAAAGAAAAAATTGGGAAAAATTTAAGGTAATTGATTGTGTTTATTAGCAATTATATAATTTTTAGTTTAGATACTTATATTTAATATATTATGTTTATTGTGTATAGGCAAGTAATATATAATTTTTAGTTTGGATACTTATACTTGATCATGTATTTATTAAAACTAAGATGATTTGATTATAAAATTGTTTGATCTCAATAGAACAAAAACTGGCTCTGGTAGAAATTTAATCATCTATTAATAGTACAAATCTATATAGCCTCTTTAATGGTTTGCTTATAAAAAATTACATATATCACTTTGTTAATTTCAAAAAAAATAAAATAAAATTATATCTTTCAAGTAAATTGACTTTCATGAATTATATATATATAAATGTAGCTTAGACTTATATGAATAGACACGACAACACTTGAAATTTTTTACTTAAAGCTTTCACCAATGTCAAAAATTGTATTACAGGATAAGGTATAGCTAAAAGGAGTACAAATGAATGAATTTAGCTTGAAAGTAAGTAAATAATTATTATGTATAGACTTCTTGTTAATTTGGTATGTTTTGATTTTAATTCAGTTTTGTAATGTCTTAAATTTTTGTTAATCCAATAAATATTTGATATTTTTGAAAATGGGATTATGTTATGTGATTGTACATTTTGATTTGATGGTTGTATATGCTAAAATGCAAATAACAATATATTTTTGTAAAAATGTAGTTAGTAGCAGGTTTCTATAAAAAAAAATATAGTTAGAAGCATTTTTTTAAGGAAAAGATGTCAGTTTTTATACAAAATCGATATTTTTTTTCCACTAACGACATTAATTATTATAAAAAAAATTGATGTCTTTAGTGGTTATTATTACTTGAGAAAAGATGCGGTTATTTTTAAAAATCAAAGTCTTTAGTGGTTGAAAAAATATGTCAATTATTTTTAAAAACCAATATTTTTAGTAATTGAGAAAAGACATCTATTTGTGATAGAAACCAACATTTTTAGAGAATAAAAAATGTTAGTTATTAATAAAAAAATCAACGTGTAAAATTTTTTTTCAAATAAAAAGGTATCAATTATATATTAGAAATTGACATTATTTTCTTTTTTACACGTCGATTAAAAAATTAATATAAATTATTTTAATCTACCATGTCGCTCAAATAAACATCAGTCTCTAATCCGATGTGGAATGTGTAAAATAATTAGCGTGTAAATGTGTTTTTGTAGTAGAGTATAGGTTAAATTATTTTATTGCTCTCTATAGTTTCACTTAATTTCTAATTAAGCCCTTGTAGTTTAAAAGTTTTGAATTGCATTCTTATATTTAATTTTTATTTCCAATTAGATATTTTCAGTCATTTTCTTATTAAATTTTGTTAGTAATTGGCACACATGAAAAATAATTTATTAACGGTTTATGTAGTGAGAAATAAGTGAGTGTTCTTTCCCTTTAAAACCAAAATAATTTTATAAAATATCATAATTTTCTATAAATTATTTACTACTTAAATATAAATAAAAATAGTATAAAATTTTATATCAATTATCGTTAAATTACATCAAATAAAAAGATGATAAAGTATCTAATTTAAAATGAAAAATAAATATAATGATCTAATTCAAAATTTTTATACTATAAGAACTTAATTAAAAATTGAATAAAATGATAAGAAATAGAAAGTAATTTAATCTTGATTATATCATATAATATATTTTTCATTAAAAATAACTAAGCTTATATTAATTTATATGACAAATATAAAATTAACATGTAATATATTTATATTCGGGATGGGCTGGACCGGCTTTATTTTTTGCAATCACGGTTGGAGCTCGAATCAAAAAAAAAAAAAAATTGCTGTGACCATAAAGTAATCTAAAAAAATTAATCAAAACCTATAATTTTATTCGACCATTTTTGTGGGGCCGGCAGGCCGTCCGGTCATGACCAGTTCTAAGTTCTAATCATCATATATTACAACTCTGCTAATAAATCTGAGGTGATCGGTGATAACTAATAATACACAACCACATAATTTGAATCATATCTGATTCATTTCCTCTCCTTTGTAGAGTCACCTTAATCTCATCTTTTGTAAAGATTCCAACCTGACCCAGCTTACCTATTTCTTCCAAATCAATCATTGATCCCATTGAATTTGAATTAAAAAAAATCTTGTAGAATATTCCACTACATATCTCATTAGCTCACATTTCTAGCACCGTTTTTAACAACCCTGTAATGGAGAAATACTCGGATGCTACAATCTTCTAGTTACCAAATAATAAAAAATAAATAAATAAATATTAAATTTATTATTTATTTAAAATTCGTATATCTTAGAAACTAAAATTTACAATTTTTAAGATATTAAAAATTATATTCTATTATTAAATGAGAATAAGAAAAACTTAATTAAACTTACTTAGGGATACACAAAGCAGCAAAAGTTGTACATAAATAGTGCTCCTTCCATGGAATATGCATAGAGAACTCCTTGCAACCTGATCACCACCCATAAACCACAGAACAGACTCTCTCTCTCTGGCTTTCTCACTTTCGTTCATCCAACTAATCACTTCCATGGAAAACTCAGAAACACACCACCAAAAGCCTCATGCCATACTCTTCGCATATCCTCTTCAAGGCCATGTCATCCCTGCCGTTCATCTTGCCATCAAGCTCGCATCACGAGGCTTCATCATCACCTTCGT